>PVKE010023030.1:0-24991 GCA_004027555.1 Craseonycteris thonglongyai
CCCCGCCTATTAACTGTGCTGAATTGCAGGGCTTTGGTTGAATCTCCTCCAAGGAGAGGCATTAACCACAATTCAGAAGAAATGACAATAGTGTCTTACATTCCTGGCCTCTAAGCGGCTTCTTGGGGGTGGCTGGGGGTGGTGGTGATTCACTTCAGTTCGTGAAACAAGTGCAGGACCCCCAGGAATAGAATCTTGATCTCATACAGTTAGACTTTACCGGCCTGTGAATTCGCTGTAATTTTATGCAGACTTTGGTGTGTGTATGTGTGCATATTGCTGGGAGGCCAGCAATTTTAAGAATCTCAAGTGGTTATTGTCACTGAGCTAGGAGAATTAAACACAGTAGACTCTCAGTTAACTGGCACCCATGGGGATTGGTAGATCCCAATTAAATGTAAGTAGACTCCCCGTTAACCGGAACTCAAGCAACCAGCAAAAAATTGATGCAGGTTGTTTGAGAGTTCTGGTTGCTTGAGTTCCGGTTAACGAAGAGCCTATTGTAGGTTTTCAGAGTCTTGGTAGTCGTTGGTGTTTGGATGATCCTGAAGGTAGGACCAAGTTTATAATAGAGTAATATGAGTGCACTGGTGAAAAGGTCTACCTGCGGGTAGGTTTTCAAGTGAAGATGGTGTATGTTGCCTGCTCTTCTAGACTGGATGCTCTCCTCTGACTAGGAGGGACCCGCAGACCCACTTCATCAGAGCCACTGAGAGTTAGCTGTAACTTCTTACTTTTCATTTTCAGAATTCCTGAAGTACCTGCATTACAACAAAATTAAGGTGTGGGGGCATGATCATTATTGTTGTAAATTGGAGGTGAGGTTCTGTGTGTGAAGCAGTGTTCTGGGTATGTGGGTTCAGAATGAGGAATTTTTAGTGTGGGTTTAGGGCAAATGAGGAAGGCAGAAGTAGTTCTCAGTGTAGAAATAGAATTGTAGAAAACATTTCAATGAGTAACTTGGGGTTTGTTGAGAAGATTCTGGCGAATTCTTACTTAACAGCATTAATAGGTTCTACAACTTTAAAGGAAACTATGTGTAATGAAACCCACTTTACCAGAGACTAACTGATATAAAGAGAGTCAAGTTCTTACAGCATCTAATCAATGTTATAACGGAACAGCATTGAGTAAAGTAATGTTATGCAGGGACCTGCTGTACTTACCTGACAGACATTTGACTGATGTTCTGAATCTTCTGAAATGTCTGGTCAGAAGCCAAAACTTTGGGAAGTGAACTGTGGTAACGGAACACGGCTCATGTTATTGCTCCCCAAAAGCTTATTTCCTATTTGCCCCTCATTTTGTTACATCGGTCTTTTAACTAGAGCACAGGAGGAAGAAAATAACTATCTTGCTCTTAACCAACAAGGTAGGTGCCAAGCAAGATGCCAAGATAACTTAGTGACAGTGTGCACAAAGTTCCCTAGTTTTTTCCTCTAAAGTGCCTACACTATTTACAACTAATTACTTTATGCCAATCTCGATGAAGTTAGAACAAATATGTAAAAATTCTAAAGCACTTTTTAGCCTTGGGCATTGTTCATCATCACATTGAGATCTTATTATTTTTTTTTGTTCAGTTTCATATAAAGGATGGGACTGTCAACAATGTGAACTTTGTTTATTGACATTTTCTTGAAACTCTTGGGGCAAGCTTTGCACAGTTACCATCATCTTGTAAAGATGCCTTGTGACTGTTGCACTGTAGGAATTTAAGTGACAGATGTCCTTGAAGATTACATATCCCCGGATAAGGAAGATGAGGAAAGGCTAAAGAAGTAATTCCAGTGTGCTCTCTGTGTCTTCAAGATCGAAGTTGCTTATTCTTGAAGAGGCTTTTTGGAGTTGTCTCTCACTCTTTGTCATAGCCAAATGGAAAAAAAATGGAAAATGACATCTTGGCTTAATTTATCGTTACATTTTTTGTTTGTTTTTTAAAGAGTAAAACTTGCAAAGATCATGCCTTTTTCAGTTTTTCTTTCACTTCAGCCTTTTGTGTGGTGAGCCTGCATATAGCAGTTTGACTACTGAAAAATTTTTTTTTTAATTTTTGGTTTTCTTTTAAAGTAGAAAATGTTTAAGAGCTGCTGCTAAGCACATGAAGTGCCTTTGTTTCTGTTATTTACACCCCCCCTCCCCTAGATAAATTACCCAATTGGGCCCTTCCTTAGCAGGTGCCTTTATTAATATAGGACATAAAGTGTACAACCACATTGCTGCCCTGTTCACTGTCCACATATAATGTATCTGTTAAAACATGTGCTGAACACAAACCACCCAGAAAAATGACCCCAGGAGTGTAGCCTTTAGCACTTTCACCCACAGCTGAACAGAAACATTGGCAAATTTGTCACCTAGGCTATTGTTACTGGAATATAAATTAGACCAATTTCTGGCCAGAAAAAAAACAAAACACACACACACAAAAAACACCTTTAGCTATTACATTCTGTATTATGATGAGTTGTGTGGCTGTTTTTCCCAGTTAAATTATAGTCTTGCGCATTCCTTCTCGACTCTTCCCACATTTAATTCTCCATGCAGTTAGTGCCTTATGGTGGAGAGGGGAAGGATCCTGGGACCCCATTGCTCTGCTCAGGAGGAGAAGGACTTGACAGGAGGGAGGTGTGGTGGAGGCACGTGGAAGTGGCTGGCACTGAAGGGCGAGGCTGTGTGCCTTTGTACAGGGTACCTCTAGACCTGGTGAAGAGAGCTGAGGAAAGCGCCTGCTTATAGCTCATAGCTCAGGAGCTAATGGAGGGTAGCTCAACTTCTTAGGTCTTGAGACCTCAGACACTGATCTCAAAGTATAGCCTGGCGTATTTTTTGTGGCCATAATTCGAAAATTGGGATAAAAAAATATTCAGGAGAATTTACATACAAATCTAGTTTGGTTGTCTGCTCTTCTCCTAAAATCTGAAGATTTTGTAATACTGGGCTCTCATTGCAAAGGACAACAAATTCCCTGGTGTAGGTAGTGTAGTGCATACTCCAGAGTTCTGACACATCTACAAGGGCTGTCCAGAAAAAATTCAGCCATTGTCAATATAATGAAAATGGTTACATGGCTGGATACTTTCTGGACAGCCCTCATACACCTAATTGGCTTCGGTCATTTATGTTACAAGTTCCAAAAACTATTTGAGTTTGCCAGCCCTGGATTTGAAGCTACAGAGCGAGCACTTAAGTAGAATCAGATCCCTGAAGAGGAGACATTCTGAAGCCTCAGTTGAGGGGAACACAAATGTGCACATCATCAGATTTAAAAATAGCTAACATAACAACATAGTGTGTGCCAGGCCTTGGGCTAAGTATTT
Source organism: Craseonycteris thonglongyai (assembly GCA_004027555.1). Taxonomy (NCBI): domain Eukaryota; kingdom Metazoa; phylum Chordata; class Mammalia; order Chiroptera; family Craseonycteridae; genus Craseonycteris; species Craseonycteris thonglongyai. The sequence continues at coordinate 3,321 of PVKE010023030.1, forward strand.
TACATGGAACATCTTCTTTAATCCTCATAAACCCATTTTACAGATGAGAAAACCAAGGTATAAAGAGGTTAAGTACAGGTTATTTTATTCTTTGGTTGCATTTTATTTGATGTAGTCTCTGTTTCCAACTATCCATAATTCAAAACAAAGCCTTGCCAAGATTGGTTGCTATTTCTGCTTAGCAATTAGAGGAGTCTAGCATTTGGCAGTGGGCCTAAATATCAGTTTGAAGGTCACTCAACCAGACACCTTTTAAGTTATGCTATTCTTCATAAATTAAAAAAAAAAAATGGATTCCCATTACCAATTTTACAAATATAGTCAGATTTGATTAATATTTCATTTTGCTGAGTTAAAATTTACAGAAAATACTTTACTATAACTTGTTCAAGATCAAGTCATGCTAGTGAATCAGACCCCAAAGTCATGAGCAATGCAGAATATATTTCTGTAAGTCTGTGTCGTTGATTGTTGTTAGAGATGGGTGAGTCTAACTGGAGGCTGGAATGGTGCAGATGTACCACCTTGCCACTTCTGGCTCTAAACTGATCATCTTTGCTGAATGGACAGTGGAGGTTGCTGGTGCTAATTTTTTGAAGTGCTTTATACATGCAGTCAAGCTGCGGTTGGTTTCAGTCAAACCACTCTGTTTAGGCATTGGAATGAAAATCTCAGACTTTCATTTTTCAACATTACCTTTGGTATTGATGAGATTCGTTTTTTTATGTAGTCAGCTTCCCAATAACTCTAATAGGACCAGTATTTTCTTTTAACACTTGTAGCATTTGGGGAACAGATTTTATTACTTTGATTGGCTGTTAAAGTTCGATATACAGTAGACTCCCTGTTAACCAGAACTCAAGCAACTGGCACTCTCAAGCAATGGCCAAAAAATCAATGAAATAATACTACATTTATCTGGCATGGGTACTTGTTACCTGCAAGTCTACTGGATCTGTGCACGTCTTTATAAAGAATACGTACATACTCGTAGTTCCTGCCTGAATGTGTCATCCTCAGTGTCTGGAATACATATCTTTGGTCTAGAGCCAGCCTGGGAGTCTGGGAGGGGTTTACCCTTCTGCTCATTTCCTTTGGCTATAGAGCTGTGGAGAGGACTCTGGGGATGGGGTGAAGAGAGGCGGTCCATGGTGAGGTCAGAGGAAGGAATGAGGAATGCATAAGAGGACATGCAGATTATTTATTGGCACATTCAACAATAGAACAGTAAGTCTATATTGTGTATGTGCTTTTGTAGATCACACTACCATTTCAAATGTTAATCTAGTTAGGAAGTTTTGGCAAATAAAACATCTGTAGTAAATGAGACATCTTTCTGATCTCTGTCAGCGTCATTGCTTGGCATATTTGTCATATGATAATTAAAATGCTCTGGCCCTGTTCTTGTTCTGAAGCAGTCTCCTTTATACACTCTAAATCCCTTCCCAAGCTTGATGAAGTTTAGATAGCAACTCAGTTGATCCGATCAGTTTCCGGGGTTTGTTTCTGTCCCGTGCACAAATTGGCACAGAAATGAGTGACCAGTCATTGATGTGATACTTGTTTCTGAGTGCAACCTTAGCCTCCTGGTTTTAGACTATGCCACAGACCAGCAAAGAATTGGGAATATGCCCAAGCCAAGACTCATCTCCTATGGCTATTGTTCAGAAAACACAGATAAAATTGGCTCTGTGTAGTTTCAAAAGGCCCACTGAGGCCCACGATGATTTCCTTCCATTGTTTCAAACTTGATGCTGTGACTGCAGGAACCAGGAGGGTGAAGATTCACTCTGGCCAGAGGAATTCTCTCTCTTCCTTTCCCTTAAGCAGTCAAACACTTTGGTGACACTTAGAGGTTTTGTCCAAATAATAAATCCTCTGGAAAGTGCTAGTTCTTTGGGTATGTTTTATAGATGCAGCAATTCATAAAGGATGTACTTTGATGAGTTTGTATCTATTTTTTCAGTATTTTCAACTAAGTTGTATCCTGAAGTAGATGCTTCATAATGCCCTGAAGAACTCACTCTGATGCTTTTTCTGGAGTTGATGCTTGGATGGAGCTTAGATCTTCTTGGGTTGTCAGAGGAGGCCATGTAATCCAAGCCCCTCTTTATAGAAAAGAAAGGGAGCCTAAGTCACATGATTGGTTGCAAAGTGAACCAGATGGCAGGCATCCAGACCACTGACCTTTTTCTTAGAATTGAACAGTTTAAGAATAAAAGTTTATTTGCATTGTGTAGCTTTTTACTTTCAGGGCTTCCCAGTGGGGGAAAGGCTGAGGTGGTAGACAATCCAGTCTATAATTATTTGTGGCTTAAATGACCTCCATTATTGGCTCAGTAGTGCCTCCTATAATGGGTAGTTCCCTAGTCATTATAGATAACTTTGTTTATCTCTTTTTCCCCAGCTAGGCCCATCATTTCTGTCCGATACCCATCGCTTTCCCTGAAGCCATTCTTGACTTGGTGGTACCATAATTTGTTAAATCCTGATTGCAGTAGCCTCAAAATTCTATCTTCTGACAGATGTTCAAGCTAACAGCCTAACGTTAGCTCTAAGATGACATTACATTGCCATTTCAGATGTTCAAAGACAGGGTAATGGGGATTGCTAGCTGTATGGGGAGATAAAGTTTGATAGATATGGTGATTTAAGCTTTAAGCTCATTGTAAGGCCAAGTTACCGTTCAGCCTTATTGTTGTGTGTGTGTGTGTGTGTGTGTGTGTGTGTGTGTATTTATTTATTTATTTATTTTAATTGAAGTCAGTATACAATGGGTGTGAAGCCTTTAAATCTACATGCCTAGTTCATGTCCTCATGTTACCATTTGGGAGAGACTTGGCACCCATGGCATTGAAGCTGATTCACTGAGCAGCACTAGTGCATTCGTTTGGATCTCTATTGAACTGATCATTTTACCAATGAAACAAGCCTGTGAGTCATAAAGGAAAATATAAATTATATTGCTAAATGTATATTTGAAGATCAGTTTTTAAAATGACAGAAATCTCTATTGATCTCGGTAGAATGTAAACTTAATCTTTAGCTAGGCTGACCAGACATACCATTTGAAACAGGATAGAAAACAATGGTATCGTCCCGTTTCAAACAGTATGTCTGGTCAGCCTACTGTAATCTTGAATTTTGCCCAATGAGACTAGGCTGACCAGATGTGCCTTTTGAAACAGGACAGTACCATTGTTTTCTGTCTCATTTAAAATGGTACGTCTGTTTAGCCTATCTTTAGAGGAAGGAATGATCTAGACATTCATTCATATATTTATATCACATTTTAAACAGACACTTTCTATGTGTCAAACATGGTATGTCCTAGGCACTGAATATATCAGCAACCAAAACAGGAAAAATATCCCTTTCCTCATTTTATGTTGCCAGTTTCATGCAATATCTTCCCTGCATATTCCTATAAAACTATTTTCGAATTATGGCAGTGTCCTGTGGAAAGAACTAGCTTTTTGCACTTTGCCTCTGTTTTTCTACTCCTTGCTATATTCCTCCATAGAAAAATTAGAGGTTTGTTACCCTTTTAATAATAATTCTCTAATAGTAATGTTCAGTTAGAAATTTTAACGTGGTTTTCTGCTTTATTTTGCCACCGGGTGATACAGTAGCACTTGGGCAAAGGAAGAAAACGTCAGGTTAACATCTGATGTGATAATTATTACTAGGAAGAAAAATAAGAATTGAGATACATAGTAAGGTGTGTCTGTGGCTTTTTCTGTGAACTAGACCTGACTGTGTCATCTATACAAACAAGTTGGGGCACAGCTTCCCATTGACTCTTTCTTCTTCCTTCTTTCCTAAGCATTTTATTGAGCAAACCTGACCTTTTTCTACTTGGTGATTGGTTCCTGCCTCTTTGTGAATGCAAGTATCTTGATCCTTGTTCTAAGACAGCAGGTGATTGGGTGATTCAGGAATACTTGTTAAATAGGCATAATCCCTAAATTTCATACCTAGTGATTCTGATTTTGTGGGTCTAGGGTGGAAATCCAGAACCTACATATTTAAAAAGGAGGACTGGGAGAAGCTGGGATGGCTCAGCGGGTTAAGCCCTTGCTTTGTAGCCCCAGGGTCCGAGGATCGAGTGCCCCTTGCTGACCCATATGCTGAACTAGGGTGTGACCTCAGTTTGGTTTTCGCCAGGGCGAGCTTCCCATGTGGGAGGTGCCTGGTTTGGCCTCTAGCTTGCAGGGATGTGCCTCCCATACAGGAGGCCCCCCAGTCCAGTTCCCACCCTGAGCAGCCCCCGCTCACCTGTGTGGAATGAAACCATGTCGAAAACTGATGATGTACAACTATGGAGACTGCTCTGGGCTCTCCCCCTTCTCTCTGTCTCTCTCTGTGTCTGTCCCTCTGTTTGTCAAAAACAATAAAATAATAATAAAGGATTGAAGAAAGGCAGGACATTCTAATGACGATGTAAATGGTTACTGTCTAAAATGTACAGTTGTGGGAATATGGTTGAACCACTTTCTACTAGTCTGAGCCACAGGTATGACTTGCCTGTTAAATCTTATATGCTGAAGAGTCCAAATTTATGTACTATACATGTAATTAAGAAGCCAACAGCCTCCTATAAATGTCACATAGTATCTGAGGATACCATGTCACTCAGCTGTTCACCAGTGGGAGAAGATTGCCTCAGCCTTGTTAACCAGCTTTCTTGGAATTTCTCTGCAGGCAATGGTGGCTTGCTACCCAGGAAATGGAACAGGTTATGTTCGACATGTAGACAACCCTAATGGTGACGGCCGCTGCATCACCTGCATCTACTATCTGAACAAGAACTGGGATTCCAAGGTACTTTGGATTAATGGGTATAGAGTGTGGGGTTAGAAACTAGAGGAAAAGAATTCAGATGACCTAGAGGAGAGTTGGAGTTCTTAGATCCTGCTGATGAATCTTTTTCACATTTTCCTCCCCTCTCCATGGTATTAGTACTAAAGTTGATAAGAAAATAATGGGTCTGAAGTTAAATTGATGGGGGTAGATAGGCTCATTATTAGGATATGGGGGGGAGTGGTTGATGAAAAGAAGGTAATTTGTTATTTTAGGATTAGGGATCAACTTTTTTTGTCTACTTCAGAGCTGATACGATTCTCAGTGCAGAATAAGAAATATACTTTTCCCTTCCAGCAGCAACACTGAGAGAATTCCATAAAAATAGAACTTTAGGATATAAAACCATCCCCAAGCGAGGTTTCCCACACAGTCCTCTCTTGGGGTGATACAGCTCATTGGTGGCAGCTTGCCATACTTAGTATGGTTTGTGAATGCCGAAGTCTTTCTGGCTTATTTTTGTATTTCTGAACATATAGATAAATAGAAATATAAAGTCTGGCTCCATGCTTACAAACATTTGTCTGGAATTTGTGTGATTTCTGAAAGTTAAGGATGATTTAGGAGTCTGAGAAGTCAGCGAACTTTTCAAGCTTCTTTGGCTTTTGAACCTTCTACATCTCCATTTCCTGTTCATTAGGGTGGATGTCAGCTGTCAGAAAGCTAGGATATTTTATCTGAGGTCAGAAAAATGAAACCTGGGAAACCAGTGACTCAATGGCAAGGCTCTCTCTTCTCCCTATTTGGTAACATGACTAGAATATGTCCCTTAGTTTTCCTTCAAAACCTTGAAAGGTGGTGTTATAGGTAAAAGAGTAAAGTTGTCAGGCCAGGGATAATAAATTGCAAAAATACAAAATCATTCAACAAATATTTGAGTGCCTGCTAGTACTATGGGGAGACATTGATGTGTGAGGCCTGAATTCTACCCTGCTATAGCTATTCTAGTAGGACAGATTGGGCATACATGTAAAATGAAAAAGTAATTCAAGGATGAGAGTGATATATGTAATAAAAGGTACAGATAAGGTAATCTGAGAGTTCTGAAAAACGAAGCATGTCACTTCCAACTAGCAAGGTCACCCAAGAGCTAAGGGAGTTCAGAAGAAAGTTGTACATTCTAATCAAAGGGGAAGTATGTGGGATGATTATCTTGGGAAGCTGTTCATAGTAGATTGAGCCATATTAAATTGCTGTTTTTTTGTGTGAAGGTCAAACTCCGTTGAATATGGGCAATTCTGTATGATATTGAATAAGGGAAATTCTATGTGATTTGACCTATTAGGACTCCATTTTGTGTCCATGGGCTTTGTGGGGTGGGAAAGCTTCCTTTGGATGAGGTAAATAAGGAGATTTCTCTTGGTAAGTTTTAAATAAAAATTAATATAAAGTGTGAGGCTGAAGTAAACATTTGGGAGCAATGTGCTCTTGGAGTAGAGGTTGGAAGGTGGGTTTGTTTTTAGATGAGTCTGAAATACCATTGTTAATTAACTATGTATGAGTCCAGGAAATAATCTACCTTCTTTGTGGCCCTCAGCTACATGGTGGGATCCTGCGAATATTTCCAGAAGGGAAATCATTTGTAGCGGACGTGGAGCCCATTTTTGACAGACTCTTGTTCTTCTGGTCAGACCGCAGGAACCCACATGAAGTCCAGCCTTCCTATGCAACCAGGTAATAGGCAAGGCCACGATTCCTCTTGAGAAACTTCTTATACAAACTCTAGTTCCCAGAGAACTCTCTAAACTCGTGTCCTATGCATATGAGGAAGCAACCACATCCCAAAGCAGATACCAAACTTGTTTGGAGTCAAAAATTAAAGGAGAAGTTTTGGATTCATTAGTATACAAAACCTAATGTCATTTTGAACTATTAACAAATTATTTTCTATTAGGTGAGCCTATTGGATTCCAAATTTCCCTGAGTGATTTTCTCATCCCTCCTTAAACAAACAAACAAACAAACAAACCTAATATTGAACTAATCCTAGAGAATGTTGGCTACCCCACATTAGGAATTCTGTCTGATTAACTCTGAATGATTTTACGAGTTGCAGTTGGAAGCAGTGAGGGAACCTTGAGAAAAGAAAGAGGAATTTTTTCGGCCTTCTATATCTTTTTACCCATTCCTTGGTGTAAAATTGGTTTGGGCTCACTGTACCAATCATATCCCATCAACTGGATTAAAAAAAAAAAAATTCTGGGAAGCTGGGATGGCTCAACGGGTTAAGCGCTCACTTTGCAGCCCCAGGGACTGAGGATCGAATCCTGGCCCCAGCCCCTGTGGACCCATATGCTGAACTGGGCTGTGCTTCCCCCAGTTTGGTTCTTGCCTCCCCTCCATTGCCCCCCAGTTCAGCCCCTGGCTTGAGAGGGCTTGAGAGGGCTGTCCCAGCCCAGTTCCTGCCCTGTGTGGCCCATGCCCACCTGTATGGAATGAAACCATGTCAATAACTGATGACGTGCAACTGTGGAGACTGCCCTGGGCCCTTCTCCTTCTCTCTGTCTCTGTTAAGAATAATAAAATAAATCTTAAAAAAAACCCACAAACCTCCTTTCTTTAGATCACCCATGGGAAGATTTTCAAAGTAGTGTTGTTTAGTATTAATCTAGAAACCCTTGTTAGCATCTTAGTTTCAGATTCTACCTCTCATGAGCCTGTGTTTTATGGCCAAAGCTGTACAGCAGGCAGTACTGGGGTGCAGTTTGGACTGGGAATAGCAGGTGGGGGCAGCGGGTGAAAACTTGAGTAGAAGGATAATGACTAAAGCTTAACAAGCCTAATTTAATTAAAATCACATGTGTAAAGTGCTTAAGACTTATAAGCATCTCTCCCCCCCCCCCCCCCCAGAAATCACAGATCTGAACCCCACACAGAGTTGCGTATTAAATGTCAAATTGGAATGTGCCCTGGGTGACCAGGTAACTAATTCTACCACGAAAGCCTGTGTGTGACTTGCTTAATGGGGTTCAATGATTAAACAGTGTATTTGTGCCAGAATTCCTTCATTATTCCCCTGTCCCTCGATGACCAGAGTCATAGGAAATATTCACAAATATTCGGGAAGCCCTTGAAAAAAATCAAGTGCTGTAGAAATTCTACTAGCTAATAATAATGATAAAATGAAACTTTTGGGTTCTTATTCAGACTAGCCCGTGGATGGGATAAAGCAAATTAATGAGAATGCAGTAGAAAGCTTTAGGGCATCTTTGTATCGTTGCATCTTTGACTCAGTGACAAAAACTGAAGAAAGTCAAGAGTTTTAAGTGCCTTGTCATTTAAATTTTTATTCAGAACTTCACTTAGATGTCACCTCTTCTCTGTGCTCTCTCCACCAACTTGGGCCTCCCAGTCTCTAGCAGAATGATTTCATTCTAGACCTTTCTGTGTACATCATCTTGGCCTGCTACATTATTTGCTAAATTTCTGTCTCCCCAGCTAGAGTAGGGGAGCTCCTAGAAGAAGAGGCAGATGTGACCACACAATCATTTGAATTCCCACTGCCCGCTACAGGCCTGGTACATACTTGGAATTCCTTCCATGTTTTATTACATTTAAATAGAATTGAAACCAGTGAAGTTTATTTTAAATTAAAATTGGGATGAACTTCTAATAATAGGGAAAACTTTAAATATTGGCTTTACAAAGGACTCGGAAGTGAGATTTGTCATAAGTGATTTTTTTTTTTGGTAGTATTTTTAAACCTTTTTTTTATATTTTTATTTTTAAGATTTATTTTATTGTTTGAGAGAAGGTCAGAGAGAGAGAGAGAGAGAGAGTGAGAACGGGAGAAGGCCCAGAGCAGTCTCCATAGTTGTACATCATTAGTTGTGACATAGTTTCATTTCATTCCACATAGGTGGAAGTGGACCCATGTGGGATAGGACCCAAATTGGGGGCCTCCCACATGGGAGGTGAGTTCCTTTGCTGCCATGCCAGTGGTTATAAGTTGTGCCGCAGTTCAGCATATGAATTTTGCACGGGCCAGGGTCAAGATTCAATCCCCGGACCTTATGGTTGCAAGGCAAGCACTCTACCTGTTGACCTATCCTGGTGTCCCCAACCTCTTTTCTCATATCTGCTTCTTTTACAGATATGCTATGACTGTTTGGTACTTCGATGCTGAGGAAAGGGCAGCAGCCAAAAAGAAATTCAGGAATTTAACTGGTATGTGTTTGATACTTTTCTGACTTTTGATCAAGTCAATTCATGACTTTTACTCAAGATGTGTGTGTGTGTGTGTGTGTATTTTCTTAGCTGTGGCTTAGCTCAAGCTTAATTTCATATATGATGACATCTTGACGGGCTTCATTCTGAAACCCTGGCCTGAGCTGTGCTGGAGAAATCAGAAAAATGCAAAGAGCGTCCTTTGTGAATGCCTTCTGATTGCATGACAGTTTATAATAGATGGGAAATTGTTAACTTTTTATCATTAATGCACACCAATCAAACATAACATTAAATTTGGCCCATGATTCTGGCACATTGCAAAGGAAATACAGTGGAACCCAGTTATAATGGTTAATTTGTTATGTTGGTTTGGGACTGTGACTCTTAATATAATAACTGGGCTCATGTAATATAAAGTGGATGTGACTTAACACTATTACTGTCCCCTCCAACTGGTATTGTAAGGAGACATTTCGCAAAATATGTTGCACTGAAATACGAGTTCTGCTAGTTCTGCTAAGACAGTTTGTGAGAATTCTTGGCCTCTAAGATGGGGGAAATGTTATATACTGTGTCCCTCTCTCAAAGAGTCGCAGTGCTCATTGGCATATTAATCAAGAAAAATTAATCTAAGAACTCCTGCAGTAAAGACATATGTAACTTTGCCTAACTCATGACCTAATTCGGACTGTATACCTATCAAACACCTATGAAAACACGTTGTGCTAAGCCTTATCAGGAGGCATTCTGCTCAACTTTGTTCTGTAAGGTGGGAAATATTTACTAGAGGCTTTTTGGATGACATTTATGACATTAAACTTATCATATCTGGCTCCTTATCCCATTTTATTTTATTTTCTGTCCCCAACCCAGGGAAAACAGAATCTGCCCTCACTGAAGACTGATGGCTCTGAAATCTGCTGGCCTCATCCATCTAGCAATAATTCCTGAAATCTAAGAATTGAGACCCAAAGAAGGCCTCTTCAGTGACTGACTCTGTAATGATAAAGCCCCGCTACTGCTTGCATCATTCATATCCCTGTCTTGAGAATGGTACTTTGTAATTTTTTTTTTTTTTGCCAAGACCTCATCCACCTTTATACACTCTGCCAGATGAACTCATTCGCTAACTCTGAAAATACCTGCAGATGACCTCGCTGGCCAGCGGTTTAACTGATAGATTTGTAATACTGTCTATCCAGACAAGGGCCTGGAAGCATGGGCAAGGGAATGAATCTTACTTGCACTTTATGTACACTTCCTGATTTGAAGAGAAAAGGTTTCAAAGACAGAAACAAAACAAAAATGGGTGACATGCTAGAGAGGCATCATTGAAGCCTTAATGGCAAGAAACAGAAATGTATGTCATCTGAACAATTTCCATATGTTCTGAATCAAGGACTGTTGGGATTTCTGGAAAATGATCACAACCTAATGACATTATTACCTCTAGGAAAGTCTGCTGTCATAGTCATCAATTTATAAGTGTCCTGTGGGTAGACACTCCTTTTTCTTGGTCCTGCAACCTGGACCTTCTGCCTCTGTCCCATTTTGCTGAAAATATGACTTTCTGATCAAAGATAACAACACCATTGATTTTCTATTTTCACTTTTTACTTGGAGAACCTAATTCCTCTGAGGCAAAAACTAGACATTAATTATTTTAGTTGCATTGTTGAAATGGAGTTTGAATTTAAATCAAAGGGGAAATAATCCACCTGGTCGTTTCGAGTCAGCAACCACTGCTGATCGTGTCGAAAGAGCTGGGTCTATCAATATACAACAAATGTGTGCATCCTGGAAAATCTGAGAGTGGAGATGGAGCTGGAAATGTGGGCATTCTCAGTTTTTAGTTTTCCTTTTTAATGAGCTCACCCTTCTGCTTTAGCAAAATAAGAACAACAAAAAATAGGGTGCTGTGTTTAAAAACAGGACGTGGAAATAAAACAAAAAAATCCAGGGAATCTGTTTGAATTGTTTCACATTTTCTGCCCCTAGTTCCTTTTTTCGACAGACTTGACTGTCCAGGTCCACTGTGTTAGGCAGGGTGGGCAGAATCGTGGCATTTGCTCTAATTGTGGAGAGTTCTGCTACTGCAGTAAAGCATAGAATCCACTTGTCTCAACAACTCTATTATAGAGTGCCTGTTTTGTGGAAGTTACTCTTCCTGATTTTCAGTTCCATTTTCATATTTTTAAAATCCCTTTAATTTTTTGCTTGAAAATCCCATGAACAGTAAGAGCCAGAAATATTTTATCATTTACAGATATACAGTAGACTCAGTTAACCGGCACTTACGGGGATTGATTAAGAGTGCTAATTGTTTGAGTTCCAGTTAATGGAGAGTTTATTGTGTAGATTTTCCAAGAAAGAAGCTTATTTTTTCCTTTTCTGGTTTTAGAAGATTTTGAGATAAGATTTGTCATCATTCTCATAACTGCTCTCTTTTTTCCCATTGTACTTATCTACCCTTCTAATGCACTGTGTAATTCACTTATTTATTATGTTTATTGTTATGTATCCTTTCTTTAGAGTATAAGCACAAAGAAGACAGGGATTTCTATATGTTTTTAATCAATGGAATGTATTCCCAGCACCTAAAATAGTGCCTGGCACACAGTAAGGGCTCAGTAAATACTTGTTAAATAAACTCATTCTCCTACCTTAGCATTTCAATGGTTTGGTGAATTTCCTTTATTGTTGACTCCCTAGAATTTTGCACACACATCTTTCCTTGTTGACTTTTAGGCTCATAGTATTAAAAAGCTTTGATCATTGTGTCATTTCATATTTGTTTACCTATTTGAACATGTCATTGACCACTATAAATCTGAAAAATGAATAAAGAAGAATTCTGCCCTTGGGCATACTGGGACTGTATGAGTAACTTAACCGGATTGCTTCAAATACAAGACAGGACATTTCTCCTTTGAAACAATTTTGAAAAACTTCATTAAGAGAAAAAGAAAGAAGGTTGTTTATTAAGAATTTTATCTTCTATAAAATTGTAACTTTGTTTTTTCCATGAATACTTATGTCATGAGAATGACAGATTCTGAAGGAGTGTCTTATAGTTCCAAGAATATGTCTTGTATCTTGTTTCAGCCAATATTTTGACTTGCCAAAATACCAGACCTCTTAGACCTTGCTTATTCCTTCCAGATGAAAGTCCTATAAACTAATAAACTATCAAATCAGCTTTTAATCATTGATTTTTTTTCATGGCTGAAGTTAAGTCCTGGAAAATTAACCTGGAAAACACAGCTATAATAGTGTCTGCTATTTTGCTTCTCTCTTTGACAGCCCACTTAGGAAGGACTTAGCCCTGCTAAAGCAATATTATTTGGCAAATAATCTGATCAATTTTCTTTATATTCCTGGCAATGAAATATTAAGATCCTAACTCAGTGTTACGTCACCAATATAGTACAGAGTCCTTGGCAGGAGATTAAATTTTGAACCAACGATCCAATTTCATGGAGATAAAATGTCTTACCTAAGTGCATTAAATAGATTTTCAGTAAAGTAGTTAATACCAATTAAATGCTAGGCTATCTGAAATCCGAATTATCCATTCAGATACGATTTTGATTTTCCTTTTTTAAATAACTCAGGTTTTTTAGAGGTTTGGTCCTAATTTCTTTTGGCCTTCTTGAGTCTTGAAATTTCCTGTGTTTTGGAAAGCAGTGACGGGAAATGCCATGCTGGGTCAGCAGTTTGTATAAAATAGGAGTTTGGACATGTCAGGTACTTTTATATTTGATAACTATGAGGACAAGCACAGAGATGTACTTAGTAAAGTTATTTCAAATGAGAATAATACAGAATTACTTAGCTTTAGTCTTGAATCTTTAGAATGGTATGGCAAGAATAATGATTAGCAAGGTGGTTAGAGACTATTGTCAAACAGTGGAAATTATTTTCTAAATGAAGCTGGCTATAGTAGTAACAGGGGTGCCAATAAATATACATATTTTAAGAGATGTTATTTTTCTTAAAAGATTTATTTTTATTGTGTGGTTTTTTTTTTGTTTGGTTTTGACAGAGACAGAGAAGGGGGAGGGCCCAGAGCAGTCTCCATGGTTGCACGTCATCAATTTTCTACATAGTTTCATTCCCTGTGCAGGGCAGGAACTGGCTGGGGTCCTCCCATATGGGAGCCATGCCCTGTGAGCCAGGGGCCTCCCACATGGGAAGCACACTTGGTGAGAACCAAACTGGGGGCACACCCCAGTTCAGCATATGGTTCTGCACAGACTGAGGCTGGGATTTGATCCTCAGACCCTGGGGCTGCAAGACAAGCTCTCCACCCACTGAGCCACCCATCCCCTATGTATTACTTTTCAAAGTTGAATTATGGTAGCAATGTGTAGTGTGATGTTTGCTCAAAAGATGCATTAATTAAATGAATGCTAGACTCACCATGCGACAGGCACAAAGGAAAGTCAAAGAAAATGGCAGAAGCATGGTTGTTGTTTGAGGAACATAGACCATTTGAAGTGGTATTTGAAAGTTAAGAACATTGTGGAAGTACACAACAATGGAGGTGTGAGTATGCAACAGAAATTCCAACACGCCTAACAATTGCACACATTCATAACAAGTTTGAGATGCATGCTATGCTGAAACGGCATGTGCAGCGATACAAGTGGGCTCTTTGGTTAATGTTGCTCAAACAGTAGTTCACCGTAATCAGTGTCTGGGTGCTGGTGGTAACCACTTTGAACACCTCTTATAATTGCAGAAGTAAACCATGAATTATTAATATATCATTCTTTTGTTATTGGTATAGAGTATTACAACTTAATACAGTTTATTCATTTCTTAAAATGTGTATACTTTTTTTTTTGGCATTCTCTGTATATACAGGTTTATATTAAAGACCCAATCTACTTTCAGACCTAATCGACTGCTATCCAAATGTGATTTTTATAACAGTATGCTGCTATCTCACCATGTTAGTAGGTTAGGCTCTTTGAGAGGCTGGGTTTACCCATCTCCTATATATTTGCAAGGCCAAGTTGTGAGCAGTTAAAAGAGTCATGATATAACGCAATTGATGCGTCCAAGTACTCAGAGAATTCCTATATGCTGTGCCTGTGCTCTCCCGTGTTTACTCTTTGTAGCCACTGAGATAGCCCTTTCTCTTTAAAGATGAGGAACTATACTCAGAGTGGTTAGTTGGCTTGCCAAAGATTGGTACGTGGTGATGGGGTAACACACCAGAATTTGAATCAAGACTTCAACTCCTCAGTATTTGTTGTCCTTGGTGTGTCCTTCCTGCAGAGGAAATGCCACACCAAAGAGTGGGAATGAGTGGAATTGTGAGAGGGGGGAGCTTTACATGCTTGCCATTTGATATTTTTACATAATGTTTAGGTTATAAACAGGGTCTTATGCCCAGTGTCCTAAAGAGTGTCTATTTCAACATGAACCACATGAGCAGAAAACAACTTCATAGTTGAATTCTCCCTTGACGTGGCAATGGGGTCTTTCCTGCCTACCTCATAGGATCCTGTGGAGGAACTTTGGGTATTTCTCCAATATTGTCCTGTTGGGCCGATGCTGGTCATGAGCTGTATAGGGTGTGCTGTCATCCATATGGCAGAGTTAAGCAGTGTGGGCCAGCTAGAAGTGAAAACAGATTTGGATTTCCTGGGTGCAACTTGGAGGCCTCCCAACAGACCATAGTGCCTTGGGACATTTAGACAGTGTGCAAGCTGCCACCCTCATGTCAATGCAGTCTGAGGGGAGAAAAGAAAACATTTTTTCGCCTCTTCTTATACCTAACTTTCCAGTTTGGGCTTGAGGTAGAGGAGGAGTTCTGTTACTGACAAATGAGAACATCTGATAAATGAAAACTAAGGGAGGAAACCCAGCAAGGCTGTGTCATTCAGGGGATACTTTTATTACCTCTGAGTAACTGTGCAGAGATTTGCAAACATTTTTTTATTAAGATTTATTTTATTGTTTTTGATAGAGACAGAGAAACAGAGACAGAGAAAAGGGGGACAGCCCAGAACAGTCTCCATAGTTGTACATCATCAGTTTTCTACATGGTTTCCTTCCACACAGGTGGGCAGGGGCTGGGCAGGGCGGGAACTGGGCTGGGGGCCTCCCGCATGGGAAGCTCACCCCAGTCCGGGGCTGGGATTCAATTCTTGTTCCCTCTGGCTGCAAAGTGAGTGCTTAACTCACTGAGCCACCCAGGCTTCCCCATCATTTTTAATTCTCAAAGGCACTTGGGTGATCTCTACCTAATCTTTTTAAGGTGGCTTGTGGAAGGATCTCATTTTAATTACTTTAAAACACAATAGCGTTTTTACTTTCTTAAATGTTGTGAAAGACTGAGTGCTGAAAAAGTACCAGATTTCTTTCTTGAAGTCAGCTTTTTCTTTCTTTCTTTCTTTCTTTTTTTTTTAATGTTTTGGAAATAGTTGCTGCTTATGCTCCTGAGGGCTGAGATTTTTAGAAAAGCTGTAAAGACCATTTTGTGATTTCTTTTTCAAAATTAGAGAAACATCTCACAGAATGGCTGTTATGTTTTATTGTTACAATTCTGCATACAGATTTAAGAGCAGCTATGGGGAGAAATTAATTATTTTAGGAGCAGGTAAACACTGGGTCATTCATTAAGAATTAATTGAACAAATAGTCTTTGTTTTGTACCTATTTCTTTAGGGGAAAATAGCACATCCCTTATGATGGATGTGCAGTGGATATAACTTGAGACTGAGAAATGAAAGGGACATGTCATTTATTATTCGTGAGCTTCCACGGAAATGGGAGTTAAAAGAACAGGGAATGGGTGTGGTAGGGCTGTTTTGAAGAGAGCTTTGGGAGCAGCCCAAACTCAGGTCAGATCTCTGAAAAGCTGTTGGGGATGGCAGAGGGCTGGGTGAGGGTGAAGAAAGCAGTAGCAAGCAGCCAAGAAGAGCTCAAGTATTCACTAACTATGAGGATTTTGAAAAATTCCCTGGGGCCAGGTTACCTGCTATAAAAATGTGGGGAAGTAGGGCTTCCCCAAGAATCTTTTCCAAAGACCTTTTTTTTTTTTTTTTTTTCCCTGAAAAGTAATAAATGCACATGGAAAACAAAAAATAAACAGTTTGAAAAACATAGCCAGGGAAGACAACTCCACCAGAAAGAGCCCCTTGGCCATCTTCTTTTGTCTCCCTCCAGGGTTACCTGCTTATTCTGGAAAGTCAGCACCTCAAGAAAGGCCTTCCCCCTGCATGGGTTGGTATGTTTGCTTGGTCATTTTCTCCTATTTTTATGCTTATTCGTCCTGTGGCCTGTGTTCTCCTTGATGTGCCTATTTCTACCCTCCTATGGGGAGAGATAACGTTCTCAGGACTTAATCCTCATCTGATACGTTTTATTTTTAAGCAACTTCTATATCCTTTCCTCTTTGTTTCTTATTTCCATGGTCCTTTTCTGCCTTTTTTTCCTCCTTGGCCTTTTCTGGCTTCCTTAGAAAGTGTGACCAGGATGGCTGGTTACATACAATACATTTCACCAGAGATTTTTGGTCCCGGAGCAGCTGTTCAGGGTGCTGGAAACCTGGCTCAGCTTTGGAGGTCAGGGAAACTTTCTCCTCTGGCCAGGTTCCTTCCTGTTTTAAATTGGGCAATTAATTCTTAGCTTCTCCTTTCCCTCTGGGCTATCCATAAATTTCCTTTTGTCAGTAAATTTATCTTATCTTGATGAAGGAAATATACTTAAAAAAATCCAGACAGCTGTGGCTTGCAGTGATTAGAATGGACGAGTCCCCCACCTGCAGTGTGGCCTTGCAGCTGCTTAGGGCGCCTACAGTATGACAAAACCACGACTTGACTTGGTGATTCTTGGGCTGAGATGGATGAAGGCAGCCAATGTCCCCTCAAGTGAAAGGAAAGGGTTTTGTTTTGCTCTGTTTGTCATGTGACCACTGAGTGTTTCCCAGACAAGTACGGTAAGAGTAAACTGATCTTGCCTATCTAAGTACATATACATTCTTTATTGCTTTTTAGCCTCTGCCTGCCACTCTCTCATCCCCAAATATGCCTAAATATGGTTATGGCTGAAAGTTTTCCAACTGACACTAGGGTGAAGAGAAAGTTTTTAACCTGAGAGGGGAATGGAGTTTGCAGTGATCGGCTGTGTCCCCCAGAGAGGGCTGTACATGGGAACGTGCTTGAGACTTGAACTACATGGCCTCCGACTGCGTTTTGTTCTCAGTGGACCAGTTGTTTCTCAGATATCACTTAGCTCCGTCATGTATCATGTATGTAGTCACTCTGCATTTCCTATAACACTGGAATAGGCACTTGGAAACAGAAACTAAAAAACAAACAAAAAGATCCAGGATATAGCTTCACAGCATGAAAGACTAATATCAAAGGGTCTAAAAATACTACTAAAATGTAAGCGCTTTATCATGTACTTTGTCATGCTGTGATAGGTTCCCAGGAAGAAATAGATGACACATACACATTAGGATAATTAGAGGAGAGTTACACGAAGGGACTTTGCACCAAGGTCAGGAGGAAATTGGGAAACCGCAAAGGATCGTGCAGTACCCAAAGGTATAGCAACACACCTGTTGCTACTATTACCATTCTGTTACCATTCTGAGACTGCGATGAAGCTCAGTTATTTCCACCAATGCAGTAAAGAATTACGGATAGGAAGCCAGGATGGCTCAGCAGGTTAAGCGCTCACTTTGCAGCCCTGGGGGTCTGAGGATCAAGTCCTGGCCCTGGCCCATGTGGACCCAAATGCTGAACTGGGGTGTGCTTCCCATGTGGGAGGCCCCTGGTTTGGCCCCTGACTTGAGGGGACATGCCTGCCATGTGGGAGGCCCCAAACCCCAATCCTATCCTGAGCGGCCCCCCACCCACCTGTGTGGAACAAAACCATGTTGAAAACTGATGATGTACAACTATGGAGACTGCTCTGGGCCCTCCCCCTTCTCTCTGTCTCTATCTTTCTCTGTTCAAAACAGAATAAATCTTAAAAAATTAATTAATTAATAATTACGGATCAGCGAAATGTAGGAAAGCTAAGTTTTATTGAAATACATTTCAATAGAGAAATGGGCCAAGTCAAGATAGGCAGTGGCAAAGGCCCCAATGGGTTTGGAGTTTGGGTTTTATTCCTGGCCCAGAGCCAGCCCTGTGAGTATGTATAGACTTAGGTCATTTTATTGACATGTATTAAGACTAAGATTAAGCCACGAGCAAGGTTTTTTCTGAAGATTTTATTTATTTATTTAATCATTTATTTTTATTGTTAAATTTATTTGGGTGACATTGGTTGGCAATATAGTTTCCAGGTGTACAATTCTACATTATATCATCTTTGCATTGCATTAATTTTATTGTTTTTTGACAGAGAGAGATAGAGAGAGACAGAGAGAAGTGGGAGGGCCCAGAGTAGTTGTACATCATCAGTTTTTCGACATGCTTTTATTTCACACAGGTGGGCAATAACTCCCCCCCCCCCCCCCACCGCCATACACACACACTCACACAGGGCAGGAAACCAGGTGGAAGCCTCTGGGAGGCACTCCGTGAGCTGGGGGCTGAACCAGGAGCCTCCCACATAGGAAGCTCACGCTGGAAAGAACTGAATTAGTGGCCATACCCCAGTTCAGCATATGGGTCCGCATGGGCCAGGGCTGGGATTCAATCCTCAGACCCCAGGACTGCAAAGTGAGCACTTAACCTGCTGACCTATTCTGGCTTCCCCAGAGCAAGGTTAACATTCTGCTCAGGCATAAAAAACCAAGTAGTTCTGGTTGAGGTCTTACTTCCCTTTTTCCAGGGAGTTTTTAACATACCAATTCATCTCCAAGGGCTGGGACCTGGGCCAGTCCCTGGGAAGTTGATATGGGTAGTGACCCGCCCCTCCCGTTACTCATGACTAAAGTCCTCCCTAACAGTACCAGCTTGGGCAGGATGGAGTACAGGAAAGGAGGAGAAAGACGCCTAACCAGAAACAGGCTGGTGAAAGAGGCTCCCTGATAGGAGCTGAGACCCTTCTGGAGGAACCCCGCTGGCCTATGGGACTCTATAAGTGGGGAGCCAGGGAATAAATAGCCCACCTTCCTGTTTTTCCCTCTTCAGATCAGCTGGAGCTCACCCTTAGCTAAGCACGTCTACAATTCACCCATCAACTGAGTCCATTGAGAGACATAGATTGGGACCCCATGGCTCAGAGCAGAGGCAGAAGGGTGGAGAGTACGAGGGGCAAACAGAAGATAGTCAACCAGATGGCCTTCAGTGTTCCGCGTGATCCAGCCCCGCAGCTCCTTACAGCCCATTGCTCACTGCTCTTCCCCTTGTTGGCTTTGTTCCCACTACACTAGCGTTTTTCTAGTTAGGCTTGTTAGGGCCTCAGGGCCTTTGTACTGGTTCCCTCTGCCTCAAGTGTTTGCACTTGTTGTTTTTTTTAAGATTTATTTTATTGTTTGAGAGAGAGACAGAGAGAAGGGGAAGGGCCCAGAGCAGTCTCTATAGTTATACATCATTAGTTTTGACATAGTTTCATTTCACACAGGTGGATGCAGGAACCGAATTGGGGGCTTTCCACTTGGGAGGTGCACCCCAGTTCAGCATATGGGCTTGCATGGGCCAGGGCATGGACTCAACCTCTGGACCCTGTGGTTGCAAGGCAAGTACTTAACCTGTTGAGCTATCCTGGCATCCCCCTTGTACTGCTTTGCATGGGTGATGATGGGTCATTTAGATCTCAGCTTCTTAAAGAAGACTTCCACTTCTACTGTTCCTCTCATCTCACCCTCTAGTCATATTCTATCTCACTATCCAGTATTATTTTTTATATTTAAGAGAGTAATGGAAGTTTTATTTTTAAATGTTGATGTTTAGTGCACATGGAACATTTTCAAGGATAAACCATATCCTGGGACTTAAATCCAACCTCACCAAATTTAAGGGTATCCAAATCATACCAAGCATATTCTCAGACCACAAAGCATTGAAACTAGAGATCAATTGCAAAAGATCAAGTACAGAGAGAACCACATATACATGGAGATTGAACAATATGCTATTAAAAAGTGACTGGATCAAAGAAGAAATTAAACAAGAGATTAAAAAATTTGTAGAAACAAATGACAATGAAAACACGACGTACCAAAATTTCTGGGACACAGCGAAAGCAGTATTAAGAGGGAAATTTATATCATTACAGGCCTATCTCAAGAAACAAGAATAACTATAAGTAAACACCCTTACATCTCATCTTATAGAGCTAGAAAAAGAAGAACAGAAGTCCCCCAAAGCCAGCAGAAGAAAAGAATTAATAAAAATTAAAGCAGAACTTAATGAAATGCAGAATAGAAAAACAATAGATAAAATTAATGCCACAAAGAGCTGGTTCTTTGAAAAAAATCAATAAAATTGACAAACCACTGGCTAGGCTCACCAAAGGGCAAAGAGAAAAATCTCAAATTTCCAGAATACGGGATGATAGAGGAGAGATTACAATTGATGCTGCAGAAATACAAACAATCATAAAAGATTATTATGAAAAACTCTATGCCAACAAATTTGACAACCTAGAGGAAATGGACAAATTTCTAGAAATATATAGGCTACCTAAACTGAACCAAGAAGACTTGGATAACCTAAACAGACCAATCAACAGTACAGAACTTGAAACAATTATCCAAAAATTGCCCAAAGGCAAAAGGCCAGGACCAGATGGTTTTACCATTGAGTTCTACCAGTCATTCAAAGAGGAACTAATGCCCATCCTCCTCAAACTATTCCAGAAAATTCAAGAGAAGGCAGTACTATCCAACTCTTTCTATGAAGCTAATATCTCCATAATACCAAAACCTGGGAAAGACAATACCAAAAAGGAAAACTATAGGCCAATCTCACTGATGAACACTGATACAAAAATCTTAAATAAAATTTTAGCTAACAGAATATAACAATGCATTAAAAAGATTATTCACCATGACCAAGTGGGATTCATCCCAGGGGCACAAGGATGGTTCAACATACGCAAATCAATCAATGTAATCCAGCACATAAACCAAACAAAGGATAAAAACCACATGATTATCTCAATTGATTCAGAAAAAGCATTCGGCAAGATACAACATTCATTTATGATAAAAACACTGAATAAAATGGGAATTGATTCTGGCAACATGGATGGACCTAGAGATCATCTTATTAAGCAAAATAAGTCAGACTGAAAGAATCAGGAAACATATGACCTCACTTATAGGTGGAATATAAAACTGAAAGTTACAAAGACACGGAGACCTATGGACACACTCAATAGCTTGGTGTTTGCCTGAGAGAAGGGGAAGAGGGGGAAAGGAGAGAGGGAGGGGAGGTGGGAGAAGGCACCAGCATTATGGACACACTCAATGGTTTGTTGGTTACCTGGAGAGAGAGGTGTAGGGGGAGGGAGAGTAGTAGTAGGAGGTAGGAGTGGGCACCGGATGTATGGTGATGGAAAAGAAGCTGATTCTGGGTGGTGGGCACATGGTGCGATGCATGAATAATTTGATGAGGACTTGTACATCTGGAAACTATCTAATTGTTACCAACCAATGCCACCCCATTATATTTAACAATAAAAAAAAATTTAAAAATGTCAAAAAAAAAAAAAAA
>PVKE010023031.1:0-24994 GCA_004027555.1 Craseonycteris thonglongyai
AAAAAAAAAAAAAAAAAAAAAAGTAAGTGTTATGACAGGTATTTGCCACAGCTTCCCACAAAAACATCTCCCATTCCACATTTTCTTCTGCCGCATGACTGTGCCACTCCTCCCTCATGGAGTGGAGCCTAATTTCCCTCCCCTTACACTTAAGCTGACCTTACTAACTTTTCTTTCACCGACACAATGCAGCAAAAGTGACATTCTGGGACTGAAAAGGCAGTATCAGAAGGGCCTCGCAGCTACTGTGTCCTGGAAGGCTGGTTCTTGGGAGGTTTCTTTTGGGAACTCAAATTCCATGGCTGTGAGATGCCCAAAATACAAGGAGAGGCTTCTAGAACAAGTGTAGGTGCTCCAGTTGACAATCCAAGCTACACTCCCAGCCAATGAGCACCATCAACATAGGTGAGTCAGCTGGTCAAATCTCTGAATGGGAGAAACTCAAGAAAAACATCTGAGCCAAGTCAACCCAGAGACCCACGAAACAGAATAATAGATTATGCTAAGCCTGAACATTTAGAGGTGGTTGGTACATAACATTAGATACTTAGGACAAGTACTAAGACACTCAATTTGATTCCTGATTTGTTACTCTTGTTTTTTGCTCTACAATTTTTTCTATTGGCTCAAGAGTAGTCAGTCTGTGTATAACAGGTCAGTTGACTGAACAATAAGATAAGTTATTTTAACTCAGGCCATTAAATTTTCATTTATATGTTATTAACTTAATCTACATAAATGTGTTCCCTGCTAACCTCTCATGTGAAAACACTAACACACTTCTAATTGCCCCTAACACAGTCTTCAGGTAAAACAAGCTGGAAAGAGGTGTTCTACTAGCAAACTCAGCTGAGTTCTAGTTCTCCAAAATGCACTTATCAACATCACCCATCTAGGATAAGGTGACCAGACGTCCGCTTTTGGCAGGACAGTCCTGATTTTTAACAATTTGTCCCACATCGCGTGGCATTTTTAAAAAGTCCCAATTTTTGGAAAGAATGCACGACAAGCTAGGGAATGGCGGGAGATAGACCAAATTTTTAATCAAGAACCTCCTCCGACCGCACCCCCCCCCCGCCCCCGGTCAATGGTGTCCTGCCTAGGAGATAACCTTCAGAATTTTATTTTGCTACTAAAAACTAAGATGTCTTTTCAAACTATTTAGTTTTCAAAGAAGCAATGATGTATTTGCTCCCACAACTACATGCATACATCTGCACACTCTGAGTTGTTTCAAAAAAAAAGAAAAATCTAACAGCAGAAAACTAGATGGATGATAAGGTACATAAAGCAATTATTAGGTCTTAACATTTTTTTCTCTGATCTTTTAGAATTGTCACTTAGCAAAAAAAAAAAAAGTGGCAAATCTGCAAAAGATATTAAAATAATCAGTACCCATCTATTGTCCTAACTCCACGAATTACCCTCTGCACCACACACGTGCACAAACTAGTACACCTAAAAATAGTGCATGAATGATATCTAGGTTAGTGTTGAGCTCTATGAAATATGTATCTAATAAATTAAAAACACAAAAATGATTAGTGCTTCAATAAGGAAAATATCTTTAGAACATGAACTTTATCCAAAAATAAGTCTACCTGATGTTCTGTAACACAAAATACATGAAACCAAGCTGTGAATTCTGATAAATTTTATCAGCTTTCCTATGCGCTATGTCTGCCTACCATGTTTCTTTCAATTATGCAGTTATACACAAGCCTTTGGTAGAGTATACTATGTGTTGATTATGTCTTGTGAAGTTATGTTCTATGTTAAGAAAATCATTAGAGCGCACCAGTTTAGTCTAACTTTCTTCCCAGCACTCCGTCTTAACAAATATTTCATTTAGAGGTTAAACATCTTCTACCAACCTAAATTATTTCTCTCTCTCTCTCTCTCTCTCTCTCTCTCTCTCTCTCTCTCTCTCTCTCTCTCTCTCTTTCTTTCTTTCTGATAATGCACATACACACAGTTAGCCAATAAGCTTTAGTTGATGGAAGAAACATTCAGAGCTCCAGAGAACTTTTACAAGAATGTATTTGAGCCAAACTGACCACATACGCTGGGGAGCAAGATCTCAAATGCAGTGGAAAATAACAGTTTTGTAGCTCCTTTTATGCATTTGATATTAAAGAGGGAATGCAAGGAAGACTACAAGGAGATAAAAGAAAGCTTTAGATTACAAAATTAAAAAGATTATGTGCACTCTTGAGAGTAGTTATTTCAAAGGTGTGTTGATTTAACTGCACAAAAACAAATGGATAGGATTTAATTAAGGCAAAGATAAACCTTTTACTAAAAATATTATAGGCCTGGGGTGTGACTATCCACTATGACCTGCCCAGTTAAAAATTTATGATCAGATCAACCTGTGAGGTTACTTTTCATAAAATCCCCCCCCCCTTTTTTTTGCCCACACTTGCAATGCATTTTGTATAACATTCTAGTCTCTTACTGTCAATAAGAATTCATGTCTGGAATTAGGACCATTCACCATGAATTCACAAACAGCTTACAAGTTCTCCAAGTCAGCAACTTTCAGATCTGTTGCAGAAATCCTACCAGACATGATTTCTGGAGGACAGCCAAGAGGGCTGAGAATCTGTTGTGAGTTAGCCAGACTGTTTCCATTGAGCACATCTGACTCCGCTAACATTTAAGATGATGTGCTCCCTAACCCAGAACTTTTAACTTGCCAGCAGGAAAAAATAGAACAGCACAGGCCCTAAGTCTAAGCCCATGGGTATAGTTTCTTAACAGAATCAGATCATGGGCTTGGACTTTCCTTTCTCCTGAGGGCTAAATATGATTCCAAATGAAGCGGCTGAGAATATGGAAATCATTAGCAAGCTAAGCTGTACACAACAACCAAAGTATTAAGAATTCTCAGTAAACAAAATGACCAGCATTTCTGATCCCCCATGGTCCTCACACTGAGAAACATTGTTAAGACAACTCAGCCATCTCCTGATCCAGTTCTTTGATTCCGTAGTTCAGGAGGAGAGAGTTTAAGAGAATAGTTACTTGTGACCCAGCAAAGATTATATCCAGACCTCCTTCTTCTTTGCCCAAGGATATCTCAACCACTAAATGCTGGTTTCTCACTTCCTACCACTTCCCAAAGCATCACTTCCTGGCCTAGCTTACCCTGCGATCTTGGATTCCACCCACAGCCTGATTCTAGGGGTGAGTCTGACCTGGGCCTTCCATGGGATCTATCCATTAAACAGGTTGGGGGT
Source organism: Craseonycteris thonglongyai (assembly GCA_004027555.1). NCBI lineage: Eukaryota > Metazoa > Chordata > Mammalia > Chiroptera > Craseonycteridae > Craseonycteris > Craseonycteris thonglongyai. The sequence continues at coordinate 3,243 of PVKE010023031.1, forward strand.
GGCGGGGAGGACTGCTGGATTCCTACCGTCTTGTCTTCTTCCCTGACTGGTTTGTTTCATGCTGCCATTTTAGCATTAGTAGGGTTGCTATATTCACACCAGCCTTCTAGCTAATTGGTTAGTAAGGAAATGGGGATTTATCAGTTCATTGATCTCTAGGAATGATCTGCTCCTCTCCATGGGCACCCCTTCCCAAAAGTGACCTTCAGATGTGCACAAGAACTTTTCATTGTTTGCAACAATGACCAGAGCACACTACCAAGATTTGTGGGTGAGTCCAGGGATGCCAGACACCCTGCAATGCCTAGGACAGTTCCCTGCAGCAAATCTTTCCACCTAAAATGTCAATACCACTCCAGTGAGAAACACTTAGAGCTGGCCAACTAAGGAAGAGTCCCTTCTTCTTCTCTGCTGCATTCCTCAGACTGGGGAGGCAGGACGGAGTGGAAAGTGCATCAGAGTTCGGGTGGAGGGTGAAGGGTTCCTACACAGCATCTCCAATGACAATTTGACTTGCACAAATCACATGTGTCTGACACTTTTTTCCCATTATAAAATGAGGACAAAACCTCTAATTCACAGAATGATTGTCATGACTAAATGACAATGTACCGGTATATACAATTGTTCAGTACCTATCAGTGTAGAAATGTAGAGGATTTTATTCACCACATTTCCAAAGGAAAAAGACAACAACAACAACAAAAAAAACAAAACAGAGGAGAATGGATGCCACTCCGTGGAGGAGCTGCAAAAAAAAAAAAAAAAAGGTGGGGGGCGGGGGGCTTCTCCATAGGGACTCAAACTTGGACTTCTAGAAGACTCTGGAAGTTGTATTTGGTTTTGCATGTCTGGGGATAGGGAGCAATGGAAGGGGGAAGTGAGTTTGAGGGCCAATTTTCAGCAGGATACTAGCAAAATATTGTCAACTGTGCAGTGTGACCCCAAACCTTCAGGAAAAGTACTAGAAAAACATGGTATTGTGAGGTTAGATGTGTTGTGGAAAAATGCAGGGAGTATATTTGCATCAACTCAGCTCAGAAACAGAAGCTGTCAGGAGGCGAAAGAAAGCTTGGGATCGAAGGAATATAAACCAGGATGTAGAGCTGGGTATTTCAATCTATTTTATCTGAATTTCAAAGGCTAGACAAATGGCAGGTCATATAAAGATCAAGAAGGTACATAAAAAATATATTTTTTAATGTGAATTAAAACTCAACTCTTCCATCCCTCACTCCACCCTGCCACAGAGCCTCAAGCTTAAAATTGACCAGTATTTATTAAGAACTTAACCACGGACAAAATTTTGAAGGGTCTATAAAGAAGTTGAAAATGCAATCATGCCCTCAGGTAGAGTGGTTTAAAGAGTGGGCTTTGAGGTCAAATACACCCACATGCCATCCAGTTCTATCATTTCCTTGCAGCCTTGTCTTAGGCATATTATTTTTACGCCTGACTACCAATATTCTCAGCTGTAAAATGACAGCAGGTATAGTACTTACCTATATAGACAGCAATGTTGAGAGAAAGACATAAGATAATTTAGGAAAATGTACATCGTTGTTAAAGGCAATTCACAGGGCATATGACTCAATAAATGTCTACTAAAGTAAAAGCAACTAAGGTGAACAGAGATTCTGTGTTTGTCCCTTTTGAGCTACTGCAGTCAAATACTGCAGTCCCCTGTGATGGAATTAAGTCAAAACAGAAGCCTAGATTTGTAAGCTCATTGATTCCTTGACATTTTACTGCAATTTCAACACAGAATTTTTTGGAAATACAGAACAAGATCCCATTAGAAGAATTTTTTGAGATCATGTAAGTTCACAGAATAATACTGCTCTCATGCTACTAAAAACAGCCCCTTCCAGGATAATTGGCAGACTCGATGCTTCCAAAGTCCTTCCAGTGTCTGGCATAACATAGATACTACTGTAATATTTGTAAAACGAATACTTTAAATGGCTACTCTAACTATTGAGATACTTGATGCCGATGAAACTGTTTCCCAATGTTTATGTGCTGAAATGCTTCCACTCTACTTTAAAGCAAGTACAACAGACAAGTCTAGACAAAATGAGCTGATGGTTTGTGGGGCAGAAATATGTGATATGACCTTACAAGTTTCCTCCTTCCGCTAATGGATGGAATTGTACCATTATACATGAATCCAGCCATTAAGTTATTGTACATGGGCATAGAAAATTTCCCTTAGCATGATGAGAATAGAAAACTGAAAAGAAGCCTCAGTATCTAATCAAATAATGCTCTCTCAACCCATTTACGTTTTTCTGTAGGCTTCATCAGAGGTGCCTAAGAAAAAAATGGTTTCTGGGAGGTGATCAGTGTCCAAGAAACAAGGCCCTAAAACACAAATAGGCTCAATCATCAGACATCTTTAGACACTCAAGCTCCAGGAGGGTAGCTGTAGAGTTTTTTCATTTGTTCGTTTGTGTTTTCATTACTAATCTCTATTGCCTAGCACAGGGTCTAGAAACTAGGAGGAATGCATAAATATTTTTAGACTAAATGCTTCCTGAAATCCAATCGAATTATTTCGAGCAGCACTGAGGCAGGCGACTTGGGTATGGACATGGCCCTCCTCACCTGAATTTTAGGGGACATACTGCCTAATGTCACTTCTAAGGTGTTTAATGTTTCAGCCTCCAGGAAAAGAAGAGCAGAGACTATTTCAAACTTCACTTACAAGAAACCTTGACATATCTGAAAGATGAAAAGGAAGTTGCCAAGCAATGACAAGCAGTAATAATGCCGGGTACACTCCTCTTTCTGGCCCATGGTCTTCATTTAATTTACCTCAGTTAAGACTGAGTAATTTGTGAAGAGAAACTCCATTCAGACATTCAGATAAATTTATTGAAAAGACCCTGCAGGCAAGTGAAGAGCCCTACTATGGAAGGTTATTAAAGCATCAATCTGTTTTCTGCTCTTTATTACCTAAAACAAAGCCCAAGGGATGTCAAAAATAGTATGAAACAACACTGACTGTGGGCGTTCGTAGACCACTTTGCTACATCTTTCACATGTACTCTCACACTGAATATTCACTAAGACACCATAAGATGAATAATATTATTGCCCCCATTTTTTTTTCAATTGCAAAAACTCCTTTAAAGAGCGTAAATGGCTCAGTTGTGGTCTCATATATACTAAGTGATGGAGTCAGGATTTAAATCCAGACTGCTTGATTCCAGAAACTCTTGATGACTAGATGAATTCCTAGTTTAGTAAAGTCTTAAGATTCGTCTCCACCTTCTCTCTGAAAACTTAGATGAAGACTTAGGAGACAATAAGAGCAGTCTAAATATCATTGGGTTTATTTTTCTTTATTCATTTCTACCACAAGTATTAGCATGATCTAGACCATGAGGAGTTTCAGCTACAATCCAAGACCTGTCTCTCACTAGGTAACCCAGAATAGGGTAGACTTGTTCAAAGTGTAAAAGAGTCTTTCTTTATCTGCCATTGCACAAAAGAGCTGATAAAGCAATTATTATTAGAAGACTTAGGCAAGTTATTCCGCTCTCTGAGCCTCCTACATGGGAATGAACATCAGCTTTTGGATCTAAACAGACAGATGAAAAGACAGCTGGGAACCCACCAGAACCATCTCATAAGCTATAATTTTCTGGCCATTCCACTTACTACAATGGATTTGTCAGGTGTTTCTATGTTCATTCATGTAGTGCAGAGATGGTCTAGATCAGGGGTGGCGAACCCGTGGCACGCATGCCCAAAGTGGCACACGGAGCAATTATTTCAGCACACGAAGCTGTGAATACCATTTAAAAAATTATTGTTTATGCTCTTATAGACATAAAAGTAATCAATACCTCTATCTCACTTGATGGATTGGCATGTGAGTCGAGCGAGTATACTCTTATTTCATAAACTTTGGCACTCAATTGCCAAAAGTTTCGCCACCCCTGGTAGATCATTGATAGCTACTAGACATGTGAGGCTATTTAAATTTAAAAGTAAGTAAAATTTAAAATTCAGTTACTCAGTTATACTAGCCACTTTTCAAGCATTCAATAGATACAAGGGGCTAATAGTTCCTAAATTGGACAATATAGTTCTCAACCATTTCTAGAACATTCCAATCAGTACAGAAATGAAAATTGGACAGCACTAATCTAGATTTTAAACAGAGAGCAAGCCTTTGCTGGTTAAGTGACTGTTATTTAAAGAAAAAATGGTCATGTGCTTTGATTGTAGTGTTAGTTTAATGTGTAGGTTTGTTTGTTTGTTTGTTTTTGTTTTGATTTTTTTCCCTAATGGGTTGTATTAGTCAGAACTCATTCACTTATGGGGGGTGGGGAGGATAAGAAGAATCCAGCTCAAAAATAAAAATAACAAGCAAAAACGAGAATTTATTTGTCCTTATAACTGGAAAAGTCTAGAAATAAAGCTCAGTTGGATCCAAGGGTCCAAATTTCTCATTAAAATCATATTCCTGCATCTCTTAGCTTTATTCTTTTCTCTGTTGGCTTCCTTCTTAGGCTGGTTGTAATCACAAGGGAGCAAAAATGGCCCCAGGTACCCTCAGGCTCTTATTGTTCTTAGTACTCACCATATCTTTAATTGAACTTTCCATATCAATCTCTGATTGGCTTGACCCTGATCAATCCCTATGTCCAGTAGTGTGGACTACTCTAATTGGTAAGGACTAGATGTCAGGTGTGGGGTGAGGAAGCAAGAAGAAGGTCACACAAACCCTACTCACATGGACTAAGAATAAAAATTGGATGGTTCCTCCAAAGATATCTGAAGTGAATAAGCAAACACACACACACACTCACACACACACACATTTACTTCAGCTGTCTAATTTGGTGTCTATAATTTCTAACCATAGCAGTAGGAGTAGGTAATCATTTTAAGAGGGAAGTACCTCCAGAGTACTTTTTGCTGAAACACAGCATGTCTATTAAGGACTGCTATTCATCACAGTTTACTAACTTCTGCCCCAGTGTAATAGGAGAAGAGGCATTATCATTACACATTCAAAAGATAACATGTCTAAACATACTTGGTTCCAGTATGGACTCTGATTTCCAAAAATATACAAGATTGACTGTATAATCTTGGGCAAATTCTAACCCACATTTCTCTATGCCTTAATTTTCTCAATTTAATGTGGGGATAATAATATTAACCTTATGAGGTCCATTTTGAGGAGAAAGGACAATCCATATTAAGTGCTTAGCACAGTTTAAAGCAAATAGTAACCACACTCTACCTGTTAGCTATGGTTATTAGTTCTTATTAATATTAACCATCAAGGGCAATATAGGATAAAAGTCCAATGAATAGTGAAAACCCTTTGTGTCCTTGGAATTAAGAACGCAACAATCCCTGTGAACTGATGCGTCCCAGGTGAACTTGACGGAGAACAGAGGACATGAGCTAAGTCTCTAAGTATGGGCATTCAAGGGGTTCTCACAGCGCAGCCCAAGAAACTCATGCCTCCTCTCTGAAACCCTGTTTCTCCAGGGGATTAGGAAGCAGGAGACGGTGCACTAGTTTTCCTTTATCTATCAAGTGCAGACAAAGTTTAGAGGCAGCACAATTTTAACATTAATTAAAACAAAACAAACAAAAAAAACGCATAACGAAACCGAATCAGAGAAGCCAGGCGTGCCTCCCGTGCTCTGCCTGTGCAGCTTCCGCACGGCTGGGGGCTGACGTGATAGGTCTCCCCGAGGGGCAGCCCGAGCAGGCTGTCTGGTCGGTGCAGTGCCTCTTCCTAATGCCCGTCTGCCCAGGGGGCTGGGGGCCTCTCAACAGCTGCTACACTGCTTTGTAAACAAGTGAGGGACACACTTCTTTAACCTGGAATCCTGCCGCTGAAAAATATGTTCACCTCTCCAAGGATTTGGTTGGAAATGCTTCAAAGGTTTCCGCTTGTCCCAAAAAGCTGGAGCTCAGTCGGAAGAGATGTGCTTCATGGCTGAGAACAGTGTTCTCCTTGGGTGAGAAGAACAGTATTTTCCAGCTTGACGGTAAATAATTTTCTGACTTGGGCTAAAGCACAGGACCAGATTACCTCAGAGGCAGATGAAATGCAGTTTAGCTCATGTTAAAGTAAATGGAAAGAAAATATTCCCATCTGAGGTGGGGGCTCCCATGGCCCAGGAGAATGGCACAGGGGAAGACATTTCCATGGCATGTTGTGATGATTGGATCACTTCCAGAGACCACTGCCAAGGCAGGCCTCTGGGCAGCTGTAACTTTAGTAAAGGTAGGGGTGTGTGTGTGTGTGTGTGTGTGTGTGTGTGTGTGTGTGTGTGTACCTGCCAAAAACATTAATTAGCATGCTTTTATGTATTAGAGCTTAAAAGCCATCAAGACAGTTGTTCTCTAGAAGCCAGGGAACTAAATTCAAGTCACAGCTCTGTCATTTGGCCGTAGGACCTCTGCCAGATCATCTTACCCCTGAGCTTCGATTTCTTCATTTGTAAATGAAGATGATACTATCTGATCCAATTAACTCAGGGGTTTGATGAAGAGCCAAATTGAAACGAGATGACTATAGGGAAGTGTTTCACAAACTGTAAAGTCCTGTTTTTCAGGGTATGATCCCCAAACTGGCAGCATCGACTTCACCTGCTAACTCGCTAGAAATGTCACTTTATAAGCTCTGTCTTGGACCTGGTGAAGGAGAACCTACATTTTAATATAATCCCTAAGGTAGTTAATACACACATTCAAGTTTGGAGAAACAGAGCTCCCTCCAAAGCACTATAAAAATGGATTTACAGGCTAGTTGCAAAGTTGAATAAAATGCAACTGACTCCTGGCTACCAAAATTTCAGCCACACAACTGACTTTCTGAGCTGCTCTGCTTCCTCAGTGGATCGGACGTTCCCAGAAAGCAGCAATATTGCCATTTATTAGTTCTCGGGGACACCCAGCACAGTATGGATAAGGCTTACTTCATAATAGCATGACAAATAGCATTCTTCTACAAGATTTTTGACCAAAGAGCTTATTCATTTAAAAAACAAATGTATCCTGGCTTAAATAACCATACAGGACCATCTAGCCTTCCATCACTGATTGCATCTTCTGTCCACTTCTCTCCTTCCGCAGCCCCACACTGGCCTCACTGCTAGGCCTTAAACGTGCCAGCAACTCCTGAAAGAGAGACTTAGTATTGCTATGTCCTCTGCTTGGAATGCTCTTCCCCTCACTAGCCAGAGCTCAGCCCCTAGTCCCTTAGTCTTCACTCAGATGTTATGTGATGTAGATGATGCCTTTCTGCTTAAAATTGCAACACTTCCTTTTACTCGAATGTATTTTTCTCCATAGCGCTAATCATCCTCTAGCACACCATACACTTTATTTACTAGGCTTCATCATCTTATCTGTTTCTACCCAAAAATAGTATATAAGTTCATGAAAGCAGGGATTTAGTCCTTTTTTTTTTTTTTCATAGCTATATTCCCAGCTCCTGGAAGAAGTACTGGCATACAATTGCTTGACATTTATTGAATGGATGAATGAATACAACAGAGAATGGTTTTGAACATGGGCTCTGTAATTGGATACAATGGGCTTGAATTTCAGCTCTGTCACCATCAGCTGTCTGACTCTAAGCAAATAGTGCTTGTTAACAGTCCTGACACAGTGCCCAGCATATAGGAAATGGCTCTGTATGTATTAATATTAACTACCATTATTAAAACACAATTACTATTATCATTAATATAAGCCTCATTCTTGCAAGAGAATTATTAACAATTATCATTTATTTTAACAAATACTCATACTTCTTTAAAGAATACACCACATCAACAAAAATAGGGCTAAAAACTATGACTTATTTCTCAGCAGCCAAACAATTATTTTTGTTTCATTAAAAAAAAAAAAATAATAAAAATGTGTATGCCCAAACATACATCATTTAAAGAATAAAGCTTCTGGGAAAGCCAGGATGGCTCAGGGTGTTAAGTGCTCACTGTGAAGCCCCGAAGATCGAGGATCAAATACCGGCTCCGGCCCAGGTGGACCCACAAGCTGAACTGGGGTGTGCTTTCCGAATGTGGTGGGGCCCCCAGTTCACTTCAAAAAATAAAAAGAAATAAAAGAATAAAGCTTCCTATTTTCTTTTCATGGGTAGGTTAGGAAACACTGATTTTTATTATATTTCTGAATAAAAAACAATGTCTAACATTAGACAAGTGAAACTTGGGCTGAAGATCAGGGAATCATTTCACTATGTCATTAGACTATAACTGACCAGATAAGGAGGTGGCTCTCTCATCTGATGGGTCACACACAGAAAAAGAAACTGGAAATTTTTTCCTACATGATAGGACCACTGCAAATATTTATAAAATAAATGGCATCAATTATTCAAGGTATTTTTCTTAAAGGCAAAAATTAAATATAAACAGACTATATCAAATTCTATTGGCTCATCCTTTTAGCCTTTAACAAAATTCTTTTATCTGTAGCAAAATAACTATTTGTGTGGGTAAATCACCTCTCTTCTTGGAACCTCAATTCTACTTTCTCTAAAATGAAGAGTTGAACCAGGTAGCATCTAATGTGCCTTCTGGTTCTAACCATCAAAGATTCAATGACTTAGAGCATCTCATTCTCCTATACCTCTCATCCTGGCTCCATCCACTCCATCACTAAATCCTACTGATCTGATTCTAAAATATATTTTAAATCTTTCCACCTCTACAGTGACCACCCTGATATGTGCTCACTTGAACTAACTCAAGGACTATCTAATTGTTCGTTCACTCATACGTCTCCAACTTATGCCCCTGCGAAAAAATCTAGAGTAGTTTTTCAAAATGAAAATTTGCTTCTACTTAATCCTCTGCTTAAAACTCTTTAGTAGTTACCCTTTGCCCTTAAAATAATATCTCAAATTCTTCACATGGACAATATCATGATGCAATATCAAGTAGCGGTCCTTCCTGCCTCCTTCCCCGCCCTTACTTTATAACATTCCCCCCACTCACAACCAACAGACTTTGCCAGTTCTCAGCTGCATTCTCATCATTCACATGTGTTAATTCACCTGTATGCCACTCAACCTGGCTGAGTGGCCTAACTCTTACCTTTCAATACCACAACAAATAAATAATAAACTTAGTATCAAAGATATGGATTCATGTTCTAATATTAAGATTCAAGCACTGTGATTACAGCATTATTGAACCTGTGACTTAAACATGTCACTTAGTAAATAACTACGTGCTTAATACCCATCTTGTACAATTTGATAAATAGTGATTGAGGCTATATTAAAAGCATACTCATTTCCTGTGTCATTGGAGTTAACAACCAATAGAAGAGAGAAGGCTAAGCTATCTGAAATAAATATGCCAAAAAGGAAACCTGCAATTGCAGTAACTTTAAATGTCTGTTATGGGAAAGGGGTTAGCTAGCATTCTAATTATTACCAGAAAACTAAAGTAAAATTCATTCTGCATAGATTTTTTTGTAACTTTTTTATTCCCTTTTGGTTAGGTTCTCTGAATTTCTGGTGCAATAAGTTAGATAATAAGTTACAAAATTTTCTTATATTGGAAATGTGGTATTATAAGTAGAAAAAAAAAACTAAGCAATGATTTGGAGACTATGAGTGAGGAGGGAATAGGAATCCACTTGGAGGTAAACCTGGCTAGACATGAAGATGCAGCCATAGGGTATGGCATGGCAATGAGGATAAATGAGTAGGCACATTTCCAGGCCCAGGTGGCTGACAAATAGAGATAATGAACACTTGCCCTACCATCCAATGAGAAATACTGAGATAAAATTAGATACAGTTTTCCTTAGGAGGAAAAGCACTATATAATTTATGATATTGTTATTATAATCATTAGTCATCTTTGCCTAGATTTATGGAGTAACTCATCCTAAATTAAGCCTCTGGAACAATGAGAAGAGGGAAATTTATGAGACCTACAATGATTTTCTAGGCTCATAAAAGATTGTAGTACTTGATTCTTGAGATGTTGAAATATCTCTGCCTCTTAACAGGAGGCTACAGGGACCATCCTTTGATTTATTATTTGAAAAGTTTTTCAGGTCTCTATCTTCTTGCTCCTCTGAGACCAATAATTCAGCAAAAATTTTAAAAGTCACATTGGCTGTCAATAAATTATTTTAATTTACCTTTAGAGTACCTGTTATTTTGGTCCTGTTCCTAAGAGAATAAAAATTATTTTTTCTCATAATTTCTACAATATATTCACTTAATATTTTGAGCACCTATAACATGCAAAGCAATGAGCTAGATGTAGAGATATAAGGAGAATAAGAACCTATCCATCTCTCACTGAGTATGTAATCTAAGTGGGGAATATATCTAAGACAGGTGTGGACAGACTTTTTCAGGGCAAGGGCTACTTCTAATTTTCTCCAAGTAGATTGGCCCACTAACTATTTATTTTATTACATAATGTAATAATCAAAGTGTCTTCTAAGAAACAGTATACTGCAAATCATAGAATCCAAGAGCACACATGTATTTCTAGTGATGGAGTGATTTTTTTATGAGAAAGGGGGGGTGCTAGTAATAATAATGTTAATAATGACATAATGTGGCATTCACTATGATACTTTTTGTCTTAATTCAGGCAGCCACCCAAAAATTGCTTGGTGGTCCACCAGTTTGCCCAGCCCTGATCTAAGAGGATCACATCTGAGGGATATTTTAGGGAAGAGTTTTCAAGTCATAGGGACTGATTGGATACAGAATGTAAAAAGAGAGAGTACAAGGTTTTCTCTCCTGGAAGATTGGATGAAGAATGATGCCACTAACCAAATAGTAAGAGACTTTGAGAGAAGACAACTCTGTTGTAGGCACATGAGCTGAGTCTGAATAAGATATCCAACAAGAAGCTTGATCCATGGGCCTGGGAAAGAGGCCAAGAATGGAGACTCAGATTTGGATTTCATCCAAAGGAAAATCCTGGGGATGAGATACTCAGTGACAGAATATGAAACAAGAAGGAAAGACAAAGGAATCTGACAGCTAGAAGTGAAAGAAGGAAGAAGATGACTAAGTAATTTTTGGAAGAGATAAATAGGGTCGAATAACTGATGAGAATAAATTAAGGCAAGGAAAAAACAGAAAACATGAAGGAGAAGAGCACAAATTAGAAGAGCTACCCTTGGAAAAGAACCTCCTACTCTCTCTGTCTTAAGCAAAAGGCAGTGAAGAATAGACAAGTGCACACACATTTTGAGACAGGATACAGTGGATATAAAAGAGAAAGAAGCCATTGACTGAAAGTATGAAGAATTGAATTTAAAAAGGGTTTTGTTGTTGTTGTTGTTTTTAAGATTTATTTTATTGTTTGACAGAGAGAGAAAAAGAGAGAGAAGGGGGAGGGCCCAAGCAGTCTTCACAGCCATACATCATTAGTTTCAACTAAATTAGTATCATTCCATAGGTGGATGTGGGGCCACAAAGGGAGGGAACTGAACCAGGAGCCTCCCACATGAAAAGCACACCCTTATGAACAGGGAGTCTCCCACATGGGAAGGATGCCCCAGGCAAGAACTGAACTGAGGGCCTCCCACATGGAAAGCACACCCATGATGGAAATGAAAATGGGGGCCTCCCACAAGGGAAGCATGCCCCAGTTCAGCATATGGGTCTCCACGTACTGGGGCCAGGACTCAATCCCCGGACTCCACGTCCGCAAAGCAAGTGCTCAACCCACTGAGCCAACCTGGCATCTGCTAAAGTAGGTTTTAATGCTCAGAGAAAAACATGTGGAGGGATGTCAGGATAGATCAGCTGGTTGAGCACTTGCCTTGCAACTGTGAGGTCCTAGGATTGAATCCCGACCCTGGCCTGTGCAAACCCATATGCTGAACTGTGGTACAGCTGGTAACTTCTGAGATGGCAATGGAGGTTCTCACCTCCCATGCAGGAGGCCCCCAGTTTGGTTCTTACTCCACACAGCCCCACAACCACCTGTGTGGAATAAAACTGATTTACAACTATGGAGGCTGCTCTGAGCCCTCCCCACTTTGTTCTTTCTCACCTTCTCTTGAACAATAAAATAAACCTTAAAAAAAAAACAAAGGAGTGTGGATTTTGGAATTGACTAAACCTGGATTCAAATCCCAGCTCTTATGCTTCTTATCATTGAGACCTTGGCCAAACACCTTTATCAAGTTGAGCCTCTCTGTGTATTCCATAGACACGGCAAGAAATAAAGAAATAATCCCATAAAGTTCTTTCAAGGATTAAGGAAGAGCATGTGTGTAAAGTGCCTACTTCTGGCCTAGGCCTCAATGTGGAGAATACATAGTCAGAATAATCTGGACCAGAAGACAGTGCAGGGTTCTCACACTGAGTGTGCATCAGAATCAGCTGGAGGGCTTGTCCAGATTTCTAGGCCTCATCCAGAGTTAGCTTCTGATTTAGTAGGTCTTCTATAGGCCTTGGAAATGTGCATTTCTAGTAAGTTCCCAGGTAATGCTGCTACTGCAGCTCTGGGAAGCACACTTTGAGGACCTATGAGATACAAAAATTCTATGAGAGAAAAGGTCAAAAGGGTAAGGGAGTTCTTTGACACCAGAATACCAGTTCCAGTAGAAGAGGGTCACAACTTTTTTTAGGGTTCATTTTCCATTAATACACTTCATCACTTTGTGTCTAGAACCCTGGACACTCTCTCTTAAGAGCAGAAACTATCATTTATACCAGAATCCCAAAAACCAGAATAGCATCTAAAATTTAGCAGGAACTCATCCAACGGAGTGGCTAGAAAGGTAGATGCAGAGAGAAAGGGTCACTTTGAGTTGCTTGGAGAGAGAGATAAAGGAAAAGCTATCAATCCTCAGTGTTTCCTCCAAGGGCTTTGAGCGAGGGCCACCAGGAAGAAGCTAGGCTGAGGCAATATGGCTGCTTTAAAAAGTGGAAACTGGGGAAACCGGGATGGCTCAGTGGGTTAAGCGCTCACTTTGCAGTGCCGGGGACCAAGGATCGAATCCCGGCCCCAGCCCATGCGGACCCATGTGCTGAACTGGGGAGTTCCCCCAGTTCAGTTCTCTCTCTCTCTCCCTTTCTCTCTCTCTGTCAAAAACAATTTAAAAAAAGTGGAAACTGTCCAAGTTTATGTATGTTTTTAATTTTGCTCTGTGTGTTCAATATTATATAATCCAAGTGTTTAATATTTCATGTTTCTCCCTTTTTTATATTAAATTACTTTTTATTTTTCTTATTCTTTTTCCTGGCCCAGAAGTACCTTTATTGACCAAAATGGTAGTTTATCACTCTTCGTCATGAATCAGATTAGATTTGAGCCCTCCCTTTTCCTTGTTTGGCTCCTCTTTCCTTCCCGTTGCATTACTCAGTTATTTTATTCTGTTGCACCCATTATTCTCTACTTCTTTTTTTCAAAAATTGATTCTGCAGAAATCCAGCACCCTCATTTTCCATTCCTTGGTGGGAGTTACTTTGGAGAAACTCATCTAGATCTAAATTATGACATGTAATACGCTAATGCTCTACTGAGCTCACATGCCCTGGCAGTTCTACAAGTTCTGAACACAAAGGTAAGCCAAACTCTATTTTTTTTGGAAGATTCTCCTTTTATATATAATTTAAGAAAATTTCTCAACCATCTAGCTTGCATGTCCTCACTGCTGAATACCCTGTCGCCCTTCCTACAGTTATATTTTCAGTCAGGGGAAGAGCAAAGTTAACTAGACATATACATGCTGAGTGTCACTGAAGCTGTGTTCTGCAGCTGGGTGCTGAGGAACCACAAAAACATGAGGATGATAGTCAACCATAAACCTTTTTCACCTCTCTGTATCCAGCTTTAACTACATTTCACCTGTGATCTCTTTCGTCAACAAATATTTGAAATTATTTTCAGTTTTCTTAAACGTATGGTACATAGTCTCTTACTTTGTGCATGGTAAACACTCAAAACAATGAATGAATGAATGACTAAATGACCAATGAATGAAACACAGACTCATCATAGGCTGATTCTGTCTACTTGCTATGTACTGTATTGCTATTACCACCTTTCCTGAGAATATGTTGTTCTGAACTTCCATTTCCCTAAATGTGCCATGCTTGCTCATGCCTCCAAACTGTTGCATGGGTCGCTCCCTTCCCATCCTGTTTTCTCTGACTAGCTTGGCACACCCTCTTTCTCCAGAAACCCAACCTTGCTACTTTGCCTGGATTGGGTACTATGTACATGTGCTGAAAACGTCTCAGCTTTTTTGCTCTAAAATACTACTTATAATACATTGTCAGCTTGCTTGCTTGTCCTGCTCTGTAACTGAACTAGGGAAAACTTAAAAGCAGGGACAGTGTCTCATGCATAGTTACATTCCCAACTTCTACTCTAATGCTCTAATGATGGTATAGAGTGAGTGAGGAACGCTGTTGTCCAGGTCAAAGGCAGAGAAATTTCAGTAAGGATAATTGCTATGGGCATGGGCAGATGTAGAAAGGTACGAGAAAGGACAGAAAGAGCATCTGTAAGGAGGAACTGCTCATTAGATGCAGGACAGTGGGAGGGAAAAGTAAAATGTGGCAACTGGGGGTAGAGGTAGGAGGACACCTTCTTATCTGCAACAAATGCTTTCTGATACTTTAACAGAGGCCTAAAAATGTAAATTTCCCTAACAGAATAGTAGCTTTTTACCAGACAGCCTATTCACTAGCGTTTTTAATAAGGAGAGGTATTATGTACTGGAACAAGGCAATAAAGTGCTCAATTAACTCTTAAAATGTCCAACTAATACAAAGCAATACACAGGTAGTTAAAAAAAGTTCTAGAACCAAAGAGAGAGGACATGTGACGTCTTTCACGATAAAGCTAATTTCCTCGTTTTCTCTCTTCTTTACTTTGCCTTCTTTCCTTCAAGCTGTAGTTCAATACAGGCTGTTAAGCAGGTGAAATTACACATGCTTAACACTAGAATAAATTTTCTCAAGCCTTCTAAGAATAGTGAAAAATCACAAGACTTCATTTCATGTTTTTAGGGTAATTTGCCCCCAACTCCCACCCCACCCCTACCTACCTCTCTACCTCATTCTCTTTCTCATCTCCCTCTCCTTCTACCTCTCCCATTTCATATTTATTTCTTCCATCTGAGCTTTCTGTAAGTGAATGGAAATGTATCGTATAGTAACACATCCCCAAGCAGTTCCTAGCTCAAGTACCTTCCCAGTCTATTTTGATGAAATATACTCACCACTTACCACTGGTTTCTAATTGCAAAAACATCCAGTGGGGACTGGAAGATTTTTAAATCTATGTCTGTTCATGATCCTTTCTTCTCTGCACCTACGTAAATCCTACTTCTCCTTCCAGATCTGGCATCCAATCCACGTCACTAGGCTAATAAGCCCTCCTCTTCATTTTTAGTTGTGTATTTCCTGCAACAATAAAAAATAAGTGCTTGTCTCCTATGCATTTTCCCTGGGTAGTTCCTGGGAGCAGGCTCTTTTCTCTCCCATAGCATGTCTGGGGTGAGACAGCACTCAATAGACTCAATAACTACTTGTTACAATACCTATAATGAACTGCTTCTGTGTTTCAAGCAACAACTTTACTCCCTATTTGAAATAAATTTTTGGTGATGTTTATGAGAGCATTCCACAAGAAATAGAAGGTAGCTGTGCACACAAAAGTGCTTCCGACCCTGTAGTTTTGATGAGGTTTCTTTTCCTAGGTGACTAGAGCTAAGTGGTCTGTTTTCTCATCTTGTTGGGTAAGATAGCTCCATTACTCTTCATATAAGAAGCCTTCATGTACTCCCAGGAGCCCAGTATATTGGATGCAACATTACTGTGATAAGCAAAGACAGTCTTCAGACTTCTTCCCAAGTCCCTCACTGCACACTCGAGCAGAAGGTGATGGGCCCACCTGGCTGCTAAGCTGTGTGAACATCCAGATGGAGCAGTGAGACTGGAGGTGACTGAGCTCAGGTGAGGACCCTGCTGCCTCTGCCACTGTGATGAAGCCATGTGCAGGTATGTGAGGACCAGTCCCTTCCAGGATGATTACTCTCATCATGGGAGCTGCCAGACAACTTCAGTACGTTCTGTTGCATGTAAACTGCTGGGAAAGAACACTGTGAGCCCTGTCATTCCTAACAAGGAGAAAACAATATATGAAACAAATGAAAAAGACAAAAAACCACTCACCCGGGCTGTTTCCTAAACATCCTGGCAGGAGTTGGCCTTTTCTCCCTTCTTGGCTCCCTACAGCAGCAAGACATTCCAGGGAGGCCCTGATAGTGCTGATTAACACTGAGGCCAAGGATTAGGACAAGTAGAAACCATGTCATTTTCAAACCCTGGAATTCGAATAGATGCCACGCAACACCATCTACTTCTTGGTTTTTTGTTGTTGTTATTGTTGTTTTTTAAGATTTATTTTATTGTTTGACAGAAAGAGAGAAGAGGGAGGGCTCAAAGCAGTCTCCACAGCTGCACAACACTAATTTCAACATACTTTCACTCCAAAGGTGGATGTGGGGCCACACAGAGCAAGAACCAAACCTGGGCCTCCCGCATTGGAAAGCTCACCCTAGTTCAGCATATGAGTCTGCACAGGCTGGGGCCGGGATTCCATCCCTGGATCCAGTGGCTGCAAGGCTAGTGTTCAATCCTCTGAGCCATCCCAGCTTCCCAACTTCTTGACTCTTTTTTTAATTTTTGTTCAGAATTATCATACATATAAGAAAATCTGGATATAAATGATCATATATACGGTATATATGATTTGTATATAACTTATGTATAAAATTTATCCAGAGAGTGTCTTGTACTATATTAAGTTATTTTCTTCTTTTGGGGGTTTGTCTTAATTCAATTATTTTATGGTCAAAAAAAATATATTGGTAAAATATTTTTCTAGCCTTTGCAAATGTTTTCAGGTTATAGAAACTGTTCTTTTAATAAATTGATAAAGTAGTAAGGATATGGTGCATGGTGTATGTATATATACACAAATACTGGCAACATATATATTCACACATATATTGCAAAGCATATTGTCATGTGGCATGTGGCAAATTATAAAGCAAAATTTATTCCATGGTATAGCTGCTTCTTCTGGAAGCCCTATCCGTGTTCTCAAACACCTTCCTATTTCCAGCTCCCTCACTGCACACCCCTCTCCTGGCCCATCTTCATTGAAATCTTGTTGGGAGCCGGTCATGTGCTTGACAGGGAAGCCTCTCCAGGGGCCTTGATGCCAGGGCCTCGGCCCCCCAGCCTCCTGGGAAAGGCTGACCTGGGGCTTTGATGGCAGGGCCTTGGCCCCTCCCCCCACAACCTCCCGGAAGGGATAGAAACTAGATGTATACATGCAGCTTCGCATGAAGGCTTGAGAGCTGACAATTTGCAACATAGTGTTCCAGAAAGCCAGAAAGCAAGGAACAAAAAAGACTTACAAAGAAATGGTTATGTGCTTGAGATAAAGATGTCCTTGGACTAGGCTTAGCTGAGATAAACAATGCCTGATATTTCCTTGTGATGATGTAAATGTATACTATAAAAGATAACCAATAAAGCTATTCAGGGTCTCCAATAGCCAGGCCATGAACTGGTGACCTTCCATGGCTTGTTAGGAACCAGGTCACACAGAAGAAAGTGAGTGGTGGGTGAGTGAGCGAAGATTCATCTCTATTAACAGTCACTCCCCATCGCTCGCATTACCACCTGAGCTCCACATCTTGTTGTACTAGCAGTGACATTAGATTCCCATAGGAGCATGGAGCCATATTGGGAACTGTGTGAGCACGTGGGGGATCTAGGTTGCACGCTACTTTTGAGAATTTAATGCCTGATGATCTGAGGTGGGCCTGAGGCAGTGATGTTAGCACTAGGAAGCAGCTGCAAATACAGATTAATATTAACAGAGAGGGTTGACTGCACAGAGACCATAAAAAAACAATTCTTTACAGACTCATATCAAAATTCTATCAGTAAGTGACAAGTGATACTTAAGCTACATCTGGTGGAAGATTTCATAGTGGATGGTGAGTTGATACACTTCACTAGTGCAACTGCATCTGGTGGAAGATTTTATATCAGAATATGACACTTATTTTAGTTTGTGTGTGGCACCCATTATTCTATTTACCACTTCCACCTGCGCCTCTTACCCGCACTGTGAACTTATCTCAGATGGGACCATCTAGTGACAGAAAAACAAGCTCAGGGCTCTCACTGATTCTGCATTATGGTGAGTTGTATAATTATTTATTATATATTACAATGTAATGATAATAGAAATAGAGTAGACAATAAATGTAAAGTGCTTGAATCATCCTGAAACCACAGATTATTATTATTACATTGTAATGCACATTCATATGTACATGTACCTTTCATTTCCAGTCCACGAAAGAATTATCTTTGATGAAACCAGTCCCTGGTGCCAAAAAAGTGGAGGAGCACAGCCTTAAAGCATGACATGGGCTTTGTTTCATCCCTGTTCCCCTGCTGTCCTTCACTTTCAGTCAGCAAAACCGTCTCAGGTAAATAACACTTCTGGACCAACACCTATGTTCTGCTTGTGTTGGAGAAAAATGGGAAACCTTCTTCTCCTCCATCAATCTGAGTCTCTAAAAACTTTATTTCAATTCTTGAATTATGAACTTTATTTTCTTCCCTACACATATTATTCTGTTCTTGACCTTATAGTGCTGCTATGTTTATTCCAGTAACCAAAGCATGCTTTCCTTTAATAAACTGACACATTCATTGCCTATGCGAAGGCCTAGCATTCTGATTATTATTTGAATACAGTAAAAAAATTATATTCTCTATACATGCTTGATTCATTTGTATGCATGCTTTTGTCCAAATTTGGACACAATAAATACAGACCTCTTCCATGTGGACCCCAATTGATTAAAAGGGAGATTTGTTGCAAAATTACCCGCTGCTAGAATAGAGGCAAGGGAGTCATACACCAAAATGTGCTTAATCCAGTACAACAGGATCATTTCTAGACAATGTGTCACAGTTTTGTGACAAGTGAGTTCTACTTCACAATATGAGCCTTTTTTCATTCTATAAGCCAGGGGTGTCAAACTGGCGGCCCGTGGGCCGCATGCGGACCCTGAGGTAACTTTTTGTGGCCCACAATGCTCTAAAACAGGGATTCCCAACCCCGTGCGCACCGGCGCCATGGCGCCCGCGGCCCAATTTGTGTGCGCCCGCCATTATTTGACGGCATCAGAAGATTTTCATAAACACTAAGTAAAACTATAATTTATTTTTATACATTTGTTAGAATTTTTAAATATTGCTTGAATATCTACACAGGTTTATTATATTCATTGGTATGTTTGCTATATCGTATGTATAAGTTTGTCCCTAGCTTTCGCCTTTGTACATGTCGCGTCTTGTTTAGCCACTGCACTCTTTAAACTCTCCTCCACCCAACCAGGAGACGCGAAGTTGCCATTTTGATTGCTGTTGCTGGACTGATCGGGTCGGGACGGTTAGCTAGGATCACAGTGTTTTGATATATTTGATTTTAAATGAACTAAAAGCAAGGTAGGTAATCTATTATTATGGTGGCAATTTGATATATTGTAGTTCTATAACTTTTTATTTTTATTTTTTTAGTCCTAAAATGAGTGGAAAAAATAAGAGAAAACGAACCTATAATTTTAACACAGACTGGGAGGAATCATATTGTTTCATTAATTTAAAAGGTAAATGCGTTTGCCTGTTGTGTGGCAGTAGCATTGCAGTGCTGAAAAAACAGAATGTTGAATGTCACTTTCAGGCAAGTCATACCACTTTTGATATGAATTATCCACTTAAATCTGAAGTAAGAAAGAAAAGAATAAATCAACTAAAATGAAGTTTAACTACTCAACAGACTGTTTTCACCAGACATGTGGAAAAATCTAAAAAGGCAACCATTGCTTCTTTCAAAATTTCTCACATGCTCTCAAAAAAGAAAAAACCTTTCCAGGATGGTGAATTGTTAAAAGAAGCATTTCTGACTGCTGCCGATTGTTGGTTTGAGGAATATTCTAACAAGCGTGAGATTATGTCGGCGATACAAGACCTACAGTTGTCAAATAACACAGTCACAAGAAGAATACACGCAATTTCAAAAGACTTGCAAACTCAGTTAAAGACTGACTTGGAAATATGTGACTGCTTCTCTCTGCAATTTGACAAGTCAACAGATATATCAGACACCGCACAGTTGGTAGTTATGGTGAGAATGGTATTTAGTAACGTCACAGTAAAAGAGGAGCTGTTGCAAATATTACCAATGAAAGGACCGACGAGAGGTGAGGATATTTATAAAACTTTCAGAACATATGCCAGGTCGATAAACATGCCTTCGCATAAGTTGTCTGTGATAACTACCGATGGGGCACCAGCAATGGTTGGTCAAAACAAAGGATTTATTGCCCTTTGCAGGAAAGATGAATCATTTTCAAACTTTATGTCCTACCACTGTATTATCCATCAGGAAGCTTTGTGTTGTAAAATACTTCCCTTTGAACATGTTATGAAAAAAGTCACAAAGATAATCAACTCTATTCAAGCAGCTCCCTTGCAACACTGACTTTTCAAGGCCCTGTTAGAAGATACTGAAGATAAAGAACACGATCTCATTCTGCATACTGAAGTACGTTGGCTCAATAAAGGTAAAGTTCTTAAAAGATTTGTGAACTTAATTGAAGAAATAAAAACATTTATACATGATAAAAATGAAAATTGGGATTAACTAACAGACTCTTGCTAGCTGGTGGATTTGGGTTTTCTTGCTGACACCATGGAAAAATTAGATTCTTTCCATTTGGAGTTGCAGGGAAAAGACAAAAATATAGCTGAAATGATAAGCTCTGTAAATGCATTTAAAGCAAAATGGACTTTGTTGATATCACATCTGCATATCAAGTCTCTCGTGCACTTCCCATATATGAGGAAAATGCAAGGTAACAATGAATTAAATGTGTCATTATTTATTGAGACCCTGCAAATGCTTCAAAAACAGTTTGAAGAGAGATTTCTGCAGTTTACAAATATTGAGCCAATTGTCTCCTTCTGTATCAATTCTTTTACTTGCCAAATAAATGGAATAGAACTAGCCGCATGTATTGCAGACCTTGTTCAGGGGGAAGCAGAAGAACTAGATTTAGAAATTTTGAACCTTAAGAATGATATTTTGCTAAAATCCTTAACATCAGAGGACTTATGGAACATAGTCGACAAAGAAAGGTTCCCATTTTTAAAAAAAGCGGCATATAAAATCAAATCGTTTTTCGGGACAACGTATTTATGCGAATCTTTGTTTTCAAACATGAATTTAATAAAATCACGATATAGATCTCGACTTACCGATGAGCATCTTAATAATTGTTTGCGAGGGAGAGCAAGATGGCGGCATGAGAGGAGAACCCAGACACCTACCTGGGAAGGGACTTACGAACAAAAAGGAACCCACAGGGGAAACCCTGAGAAGCACCCTCAACTGAGAGAACCACACAACGCAGAACAACACACAAAGGTTAGAGGAAAAATGGGAGAGCGGGAGAGGGAGGGAGAAGGAGCAGTTTGGGGACAGGAACGGAGCGCGGAGCGTGGCCCGGGGCTGGCGAGAACAAAGGGGGATTGGGGGACTACAGCCAAAGTGGAGCTAGACCCAGGGCGGGCTGGAAGCCGAGACCTAGGGAGCGTGGAAGCCCCACAGGAATGTGGACAATTTAACATCCCAACTCAA
>PVKE010023032.1:0-24999 GCA_004027555.1 Craseonycteris thonglongyai
TTAATTTAGAATTTTATTCCCAGCAAAACATTTGTCAAATATTTATCAAGAGTAAAGTCATTTTGGACATATAAAGACTAAAAAAACCTCCCATATACCTTTTCTTCAAGCGCTACTAGAAGATGTACTCCAACAAAATAGGGAAGTAAAATAAGGAAGAGATGACACGGGGAACAGAGATTCCAGCAAAGTCAAGTTGACAAAAATTAAGTGCTAGGATGATGATGAGCAAAGCCCCAAGATGATAGCTGTGAGCAGACCTAGCGCACCCCAGTCCAGATCGGAGGAAGACAAGGGCCTGAGAAGAACTCTCTAAGACTAAAATAAAGAAGGAAGACATTAAGAGAGTGTATCTTCACTTTTAGGATCTTCTGCCACAGTTTTTTCTTAACCCTTTGGAGTCTGCATCTGCTTTCAACAGAGAGAAAAAGAATAAGCAAACTGCATTTGTCTTTGGTACAACCACATTAGCTAACAGAATATATCAATAGAATATATTAGATAATACATTTGAGAATATGGAAAATAATGCCTAGTTTTTGATAGTTCTTAACAATCTGGAAAAAAATTATAAACAGATAATGTCTTAAGAAGCCAAAAAAATAAAAAATAAAAAATCAAGAAATAACAAATGTAAGCCTGTTATTTAGAACAATTAACGTGAGTTCGAGTTGAATGTTGCAATTTCTGTAGACTAGACTTGGATGGCTGCCTAATGGGCCCCAGGGCAGCAGGATCCAGATGTGGTAGGTAAGACCTGATGCCCCTCCACTCCCTCTCAACTATCCCTCACTCATGGCCACCCAGACCTGATTGGCAGGCTGGTATCATTTAGCTCTGCAAATTAAAAATTGGCTTGAGCAGCTTTCTGCCTAGAGTGACACCCAGTTCTCCCCTTCCCCTTGCCTAGCAAACAAGAACTGACCACTTCCCACTGAGTTCCCTTTTGAAGTCCTCTCTGGGGACCTATGCAACTTGTTGCATGTTACCTATTTATATCTTTTTCCTCCCTCTAGACTGCAGAAACTTTAACTTATTTCTTTTTATCCTTAGTGCCTAGCATAGTAGGTCTTTAGTTAATGTTTACTTAGCACCTCTGTGCCGCAGTTTTCTGCTCAGTATAATGGGAATAATTTTTGTTTTTTTCTCTTTTTTTTTATTGGTTTTTGACAGAGAGAGAGAGACAGATACAGAGACAGAGAGAGAACTGAACTGGGGGAGCTCCCAGTTCAGCATATGGGTCCGCACGGGCCGGGGCCGGGATTCAATCCTCGGTCCCCAGCGCTGCAAAGTGAGCGCTTAACCCACTGAGCCATCCCGGCTTCTCCAGAGTGATTATTTAATAGGGTTTTACTGACCTATAAAGTGGGCCTGTTGTTTTGTCTGATGGTATCTCATCCCTTCTACACCCTGTCATTGACTGTGCCTTGCTCTCTCAGGTCACAGGGACACTCAGGCCTGGCTAATCACATAGCACTGCTTCTTCCTGAACACAGTGTTGGTCCAGACACGGTGGGTGGGGCCATGACTCAGGCAGAGCAATCAGACTTTTTATGAGGTTTGATGTATGGAGTCCTTCCAGGTTATGTGCTGTAAGGACATAGGCTTGAGGCTCTCCATGGCCCTCTTTCTTTCTCTGAGGACAGAGGCAGCTTGAAAGACAAGCCAGCATACAGAGATAAAAAGGGCAGACACTTAGGCCAGGAGTGTCCAATCTTTTGGTTTCCCTGGGCCACACTGGAGGAAGAATTGTCTTGGGCCACACATGAAATACACTAACACCAATGACAGCTGATAAGCTAAAAAACAAAAAAAATCTCATAATGTTTTAAGTAAGTTTGCGAAATTGTTTTGGGCCACATTCAAGGATGTCCTGCGCTACATGTGGCTGGTGGGATACAGGTTGGACAAGCTTGACTTAGACCTTGGGTCCAATGTGCCTGCAGCCAGCTCATCTGTGGCCTTCCTGGTTACTGAAGCTTCTAGACTTTCCTAAAGCTCAAGCTAGTTGAGCTGGTTTCTTGGCACTTGCAACCAAAGAGCTCTGACTCCTACAGTTTATAAAGTACAAATGCTTAGCACAGAGGGAGTACAAAATCAGTGGTAGCTCTTTCTACTGCCATTAATAATAAAAAAATAAAACGAGAATTGAGTAACACATAAAAGCAAGCGAACTTTTATGTGTTCTTTTCCATGTATTAAAAATGCTTACGTTGTTCACATTTCTACTTTACCCATGGTCTTTTTTTTTTTTTTCAAGACAAACCTTAAAAGAAATGCAGTCTCCCACTGATGGATTCCTCTAGATTTCTTTTCAGAGGATTCCTCAATGAAAGTTGAAGGTGGGATTGACATGTGGTTTGCCTTTTTTCTATCTATTTCTCTTTGGTCGATATTCTTCATTTCCCTGTAGGGAAATCACAAAGACACATAAGGAAAAAGACTAAAGAATCAGGATGATCTTTTCTCTCCTATGTTCATATGTCAAGAGAGGCAAATATTTACAAATTCATTCATTACATCTGCCAAGAGCAGCTGACTGAAGCAGAGATCTGACCACGCGGCAATAACTCAGTCACCAAGCCCTTGCTGTGTGCCCAAGGTCATATCAGCCCTGGGGACACAGAGAGAAATAAGGGTGGTCCCTAAACTCAAGGAACATATACTCAAATTAAGAAGACAGGTGAGGAGATCCACAATCTGAGAGAACACTGAAGTGTGAGCTTTGAGGGCAAGCTGAATTCAAGTTGGGACTCTGTCACTTGCTGTGTGATGTTGGGCAAATGACTCCACCTCTCCATGACAACATGCTCATCTAACATGGTACACAGGTGCTTAGCACAGTGCCTGGTACACAGGAAATGCTCAAAGAATGTCAGCAGCTGCTGGTGTTATTATAGGTTTCCAGTGGAGAGTGTTTAGATAAGCTTGGAGTACAAAATGGGAACGCAGAATTAGGTAATATAACAGCTGACTTTTGAAATGTGAGTGAATAAGCCTCAAAGCAGCAGAATGAGCATTCAAGATAAACAAAATAGTAATAAATATATGTGTGTATATATATATATGTATGTGTATGTGTGTGTGTGTGTGTGTGTGTGTGTATGTGTAGATAGATAGATATATATTTGAGGAAGTGAGATGCTGTCACAGACTTCTCTGCTGGTATTTAAAAACTAGTATTCAACTTGGCCTAAAGCGGTCAATATCATTTAAAACCCAGCCAATACTGAAATAAAATAAAAATCTGATCTCTGTTACTGCGGAGTTTACATTTGGACCACAAGAAAGCTGAACACACTTAAGGTGTTACAGGACTAGGCCCCCTATTTAAAAATCAGGATGTGCTACAATAGATAGATGCTGAAACAATGCCACTCCCTAAAGCCTCCTAAATACCTGAGGAAGTTGTCTTGCAGTTCCTTTAGGTAGTCATCAAAATAATTCCATTCGCTCCAGTGGACCCGGTTCAACTGGCAGAGGACGTCCCTCCGCTTCTTCATGTTGTTCAGGGTCAGGCTGATGACATCAGCATAGGTCAGGGAAGAATCAGTGGCTTTCATGGTCAAGGAAAATCCTTCATTGTCAGTGGGATTTGATTCTCAGCATTGTTACCCTTCATTGTCAGTCGGATTTGATTTTCAGCATTGTTAGTGAGATGTGCTCAGAGTATGGGGAGGAGGGCAGGTGAGCTGGCCAGAATGGGGACGAGATAACGGGAATCTGAGCAGGAAATGACTCTTGGCCTGCTTTGGGAAGAGGCTGTCTGTCCTCTCCATGGAAAGGCCATTCCCGATCTTTTAATAGAGCCCTTCTGTCTTCCTGCTGATGGAAGGGCTAGGAAATGCTTATTTTAGACTCATCTACAATTCTTACTCTAGGATCACAGTGGTAAATAGGAAGAGATTCCCACTTTCCTTTCCTTGCAGGCTCAAGCCCTCATTCCCTATCTCAGGTTTGTATGTCAAAAAATTCTCAGGGAAAGCTGGGATGGCTCAGCGGGTTAAGCGCTCGCTTTGAAACCTCGGGGACCAAGGATCGAATCCCGGCCCCAGCCCATGTGGACCCACATGCTGAACTGGGGTGTGCCCCCAGTTCAGTTCTTGCCGGTGCAGCCCCAGGCCCACCTGTGGAGTGAAACATATGGAAAACTAATGTCGACTATGGAGGATGCTCTGGGCCCTCCCCCTTCTCTCTGTCTCTGTTTCTCTCTGTCAAAAATCAATAAAATAAATCTTTAAAAAAAAAAAATTCTCGCTGCCTCCCTAACACCCTCCACCCCTTTCTGGATCCATCAGCTACATTCGTCACAAGTGGTGGGAACTCAGACAAGATACGTCATCCTCTAGGGCCCAAGTTCCTTATCTATAAAGTAGGGATACCTACTTTATGTTAATAATGATAGTTATTATTTATTTAGTCCCAGTTGTATGTCATTTAATCCTGGTCACAACACTGTTGGTTTGGTATAACTGTCCTTATTTTAGGAAAGAGATGATAAAGATATTGAGCTCAGGAGTTAAGCTGTGTACATGAGATCTTAAGGCCAGTGGGTTGCTGAGCTGGGACTCTTATCCAGGACCAAGTACCCCATCCACCCCGGCCCCTTCCACTATACTACACTGTCTTTACAGAACAATGAGGTGATATAAGGAAAAGCGTTTTATAAACAATAAAGCATTATAAATTGTGAGTTGTTATTTTCTGCCTATAGACATATAAAATAGGTTTGTGGATATGAAATGCTATGGGGTAGGAGTTGCAAGGCCTACCTAGTTCATTATGAAAGCTCCTTCTGATGGGGAGCTAGCCACAGATAAGTGCCACTTAAGTACATGTTACCCGCCAGGTACTCTGCTAAGCCTTTACCTCTATGTGCCTGTACTCTGCAAAACAGTCCTATTAGGCAGGTACTGTTACCTTATTTTATAGATGAAAAATGAGGCTCAGAGAGAAGCTGGAACTTGTCAAAGATCATTCAGCTAGTAAGCAGTTGATTTGGTACCTGAGTCTACATCTATTAGAATTCATGTTCTGACCCTCTATGGTAAACTGCTAAGACTCAGGACACCAACACACTTCACATCTATTTCCTTAAAATCTGAGCTTTTTACCAAATTTTTAGGATAAGTGCCAGTGGGGCCAGGGTGTGTGTGAGGAGGGTGTTAGAAGAAACACAAACCAAAATTCCTGACCACTATTATACTCGGGTCAGTGAGCATCTGGGAGGCATTACTGAGTTGCAAAGTATACTAGAGTATCTACCTAGTTAGCCCCTTCATTCTGGTAGGTGGATAGAGTTTGCACACAGGGAAGTTTGACTTGCCCAGGGCCTCACACAACCAGCTCATGAGACAGATGCGGAACTAAAATGAGCAAGATTCTGACCCTTAGGCTGGTCCATATCAAAGGCCACCATGACCAGCACCCTGCATGCTCCAGGCCCTGTGCTGAGGGCTGGAGGCCTGCTCCTCACCCTTATTTCTGGGAAGAGCAAGCAGAGGTGTGGAGTAACGTGTGCCCTACCCATGGAGGAAAGGATATGGGATGGTCTTGATTTTTTCCCTCCTGACCACCAACACATCACTGCCATGCTGCGGCAGAGTGGCGTAGTTATGGAGGAAGTACACAATCAGCGGGCTCTTCCCATGAACGTTGAAGAGGTTTGAAGTCGTCTCAGGGCTCTTGCAGGCATAGTGAGACTGAGCAGGAAAGAGAGAGGGGAAAAGGTGATATTGTCATTTGCATAGCACATGTTAAGACATGTAAAGGGACTCATGGCTTTCGATCTGGTAACTCCAGTTTTAAAATGCTATCCTAAAAATAAAATTAAAACAAATGAAATAAAATAAAATAATAAAATCAAATAAGCATTATTCTATAGCAAGATCGCACTGGAATTATAGAAATTTGAGGTTATTAAACCCTCTCTCCAAATGGGGGCCAGTCTGTGATTACTGGTCTCCAGGAAAATGAAGGAAAAAAACCCCCAAAAACATCATAGTAAATCTAACGAAGTCAATACATACACTTTTAGGACTCTCTTTTATTCTGAGATTTTCTTTTCTACTTATTTATATTAATGACCTTTCTTTTATGAAATGAGAGTGATGGCAGATAGCAGTCATTTTGCTTTAGTGAACTTATTTAGTTTAAAAAATAAATAGGTTTTTCAAAGTCTAGAAAAATCCAAAGTGGATCTAAGATCCATTAATCTAGTTCCACATTTATCTAAGAGTTGCTCTTTTGGCTGCCCAGTATCCATTCCCAGTTCTTAACAGTGTGTTTGGGGTTTACCTGCCCTCTACAGTTTTCAGGCTTGAGGGGGCTTCAAATTAAATGTCTTGCTCCCCCATGAGGGCCCCAGGGGTGTCCGCAGTGGCCTTCCCAGGTGCTGCCAGCCAGCTCCTTCTTCTCATCCACCCCGTTAGAGCCAAGCGAGGCCAGGGTAGGGAGGCAGATTTGAGTGTTACTGACATATGGGTGGCATTTAAAGCCACCAGACCACTTGGGGAGAATATGTAGACAGAGTGGGGAAGGGCTCAGGGACAGCAGGGACCCAGCAAGGAAGACAAAGTACCAGCCAGCCAGGAAGGACGACTCTCGCAAAAGTCTGGCCACAAGAAAGCCAAGAGATGAAAGCTTTCCAAGAAGGTGGGGATAGCTAACCACATCAAACAGACTAGAGCAGTGGTGAAGAGCTTAGGGCCCAGGGGACGGAGGGGAGACCACTGAAGGCGTGCCGACGGCAGGAGATGACTGCTGAGGAAGGGAAATGAGGGCGCAGATGAGTCTTTCCAGAAGTTCTGGTGGGAAAGGCTGCAGGAAATGGGGATGCAGATGCAGAGGAGAGAGATACTCAAGCAGGACTGTTCAATGATGGCAGTGACCCAACAAAGTGGGAAAAAATGACGCAAGAGAGGTGTCAAGTGCAGGAGCAGAGTCCTCAGGAAGCTGAGAGAGGTGAGTTCCAGAGCACATGTGGGCCCGGCCAGAGAGGGGTGCAGGGCTTTCTTCCACAGGCACGGGGGACACCAGTGGTGAGCGTACGGGTTGGGCAGGCTGTCTTGTGGTGGGAAGGGGAAGGCCTTCCTGTTGATTGCTACTAACTCTTCAAGGATACATTCCCTGGAAGGGGCAGGGAAAGAGAGAAAGTGCGAAAGGCCGACTGCAGTGGAAGAATACTGAAAGGGAACTGAGCGAAATAAGGATGTTGAGGATGCTGGAGAAGTATGGTGGCATGGGCAGGCAGCACAAAGTGCCCAGGTGTGACATGTGACCATGGACCAATGACACAGGATGCCCAGCCATGTAGCTGTGTATGCAGCAATCTTCACAACGTCAGGAAGAAGGCGCGGCTGTTATTACACTCTTTTCACATGTGCAGAAACCAGGTCTTGGGGAGGTTAGGTAACTTGTCTAGGCTGCACAGCTAGACTCTGAACCCGTGAGATCAGGCTCCTGACCAGAGAGCTCCAAACCCTGTGGGGGACATCAAGACTTTCCAAGGAACAGTGGGACTGCCCGTTCTAAGAACATTTGTTTCCAGATCTTCAAATTTCCTTCCATACGATGGTCCTGAGAACGTGCAGTGTTGGCAGGAGCTCTTATCCCACTTTATAAAAGAAAGGCACACCCTTCACTCATCCCAAACATCCCTTTGGTAAATGTTCCATGGTGGAAACACCCCCAACTCTGCACCAAAGAAAGGGGGAAGGTTGTTCTAACAGGGGATCAAGTTTCATATGCTACTTATTAAGAAGAAAGTCTGGCATTAGAAATGGAGGGTGTTGGTCTAGACCTTAAAGATGAGTAGGGGAGGCCGCCATACTCAGAGTAATAACTGAATAATTA
The DNA here is from genome assembly GCA_004027555.1 of Craseonycteris thonglongyai. NCBI lineage: Eukaryota > Metazoa > Chordata > Mammalia > Chiroptera > Craseonycteridae > Craseonycteris > Craseonycteris thonglongyai. Next base: position 7,855 of record PVKE010023032.1, read on the forward strand.
CTTAAGTGCTCTGATGGAGGAGAATGTGGGCATGTATAACAAGGAGCTGAATCCAGACCAGGGTGAAGACAGCTGACCTAGGCCCTGAGCACCAGGGCCTCAGCTGAGATACAAGGATGGGCATGTGTCTCCTGAGCCAGGGGCAGCAAACTCCTGCGAAGGGCCAGACTGAAAGCTTTTGGTTTTTGCAGGCTGTAAAGTCTCTGTCGCAACTACTCAACTCTGCTGTCACAGTGCAGAGATGGTCAAAGACAACAGTGAAGCAGTGGCATGGCTGTATGCCGAGAAAGCTTTATTTACAAAAACAGGCAGTGAAGAGCCTCATTCATAGTTTGCCTGGACATTTATTTTTCCCAGCTCTCTGGAAAAAATAGGCCTTGGTCAGTAGTGTTTGCCTGGTTTCATGCTACCAATGGGAGGAGATGCAGCCAGTGGTGATGGCAGTGGTGCAGGGAGCTTTCCTGGGACAAGAGGCAGGTACCGAGGCCAGACAGGCAGGGGGTGTGGCATCTACAAGTAACAGAAAGGAGGCCCTTGCAGCAGGAGCCCCGAGAGCTTGCGAGAGTGGCGACAGGGCTGGCCAGACAGGGCAGGGCCACACAGGTCCATTTGCCCCAAGGAGAGAGGAAGCTTCTGAGGTTTGAGAGGGTTTTTCACTTGGGCTGGGAGGAGGGTGTTTGGGGTCGGGGTGAGTAGGGAAGGGCGGGTGGTGATGGGATGGTGTAATTAGGTCTGCATTTTGAAAAGATTTCAGGGGTACCAGAGAGCCTGAGGGGGACAGTAGCCTATTGCTGTAGTGGTGGGAGCTCCAACTGGGGTGCTGGGAGTGGAAGGGCGAGGGGCAGTGGTGCCGGGATGTAGGTAGAAGGGAATGTGAACAAGGCAGAGAGGAGCAGTCAGTGTCTGGCAGGCGGCAGGTGGCCAGGTTCAGGCTGGCGATAAGGATCAATGGGGAGAAAAAGATATCAAAGCTCCTTGCACTACAGCCCCCGATAGACTGGCTCCTCTCCTCCCTCCTCTCAGCCACTGCATTTCTGTGAGCGCCCTTCAGTGCTCCACTCATCCATACAGATCAGGACGACCAGGAGCCCACCCTGAGATGATGGGGCAGGGAGTGCGGTGTGGGACCCACAGGAAGTCACTGATGCTTAGGGGACTGGGTTTGTGCCTCCCCCCACTCACCTGAAAAAGGCAGGGGACCTTCCTGCTCTGGGCCAACTTCTGGGAAGAGCATGTCTTAGAAGTGAGGAAGGACATCTTTCCTCCTAGGGAAGAGAACATGTTGTACTTCAGTTCCTTCTTGTCCTGGGAGTGATGCTGCAGACCAGGAGCTTTGAGACAACCATCCTCCCAAGGAGGCAATAGCAACAGCAAGAGGACCACCTACTGAGTAAGTGGCCTTGGGCAAGTGACCTAACCTCTCTGATCCTGTTAAAAGGTGTGTATACTAACCACTCAGCAGGGCTGATGAGCCAATTCAAGGAAACAATGTATGCAGAGCTGAGGGCCCAGGACACACACTCAATCCACATGAAAAAAAAAAAAAAAAGTACTGACTTCAAAAGTAAAACAAAAAGCAAACTAACAAACAAAAACTCAGGGGATGATGGGATAGCTCAGCAGGTTGAGAGCTTGCCCTGTAACCATGAGGTCCAGGGATCAAGTCCATCAAATCCCGGCTCTAGCTCCTGCAAACACACATACTAAGCTGAGGTGCACAACTGATAACCAGGCTCTCGCCTCCCATGCGGGAGGCCCCCAGTTTAGTTATCCCCCACCCCCAGGTGGCCCCACATCCACCTGTGTGGAATGAAATTATGTCACAACTAATGATGCACAACTATGGAGACTGCTCTGGAACCTCCCCTCTTCTCTCTCCCACCCCCCTCACTTTCTTTCAAAACAATAAAATAAATCTAAAAAACAAAAACAAAAAAAACTCAGAACCCAGCAAAATTAAAATAAATAAATGTTGGATTAAACATTTTTTTTTAAAGTAACAATCTATCAACTCCACAAGGTGTTAAATTTAGGATTCATTAAAACATCATTAAATTTGAAGACAACCTACAGGTTAATTTTTTTGTTTTGTTTTGTTTTTCATTTTAAAATTCCTGTGTGTCCATGATGACTGCTGGGGAAGCAAACCTATTAAGCGGGCCAGTAACTGTAATATGTAGAAAAGCAGCACCTAGAAGAGCCTGGCCTCAGAAGGGGGCCATTCTAATTGCCAGCCAGTCACCAGAGCCATGCGCTTCTCTAAGGCTGTCAGGTATTCTCTGCCCTCTGCTGTCTGGGCAAATTCCGGGCTCCCCAATTGTGCAGGGAAACCTCAATGCTTGCTGTACGAAGGAAATAATAGAATCGCTCCTAAGTTTGGGGAGGATGAAACAAAATAATGCAAGTCAAGCAGTGGTTGGTGCAGAGACCAAGACAGTATGCATCAGCATTTTTTGCATTGCTAATCCAATTATAGCTATGCACTCAGATTCATACTTTGACCATATGAATGATTTTCACCACATTTAAGAAAAAAAAAGTCTTCTCCTCTCTGTCCTCGACCTCCAGAGGGTCTTAGATGTTACTAAAGGGTTTGATTAGGCCCCTTGGTCTTATTGACCATTAAAGACAGAGCTTTGCTGCATCCCTGGGGTGCCCCATGAAAAGGGGCAGACATGCCCCAGCTGGAGAAGATACCCTCTGAACCAAGGAGAGTGCTCTCTGATTTTACAGTCCTGAGTCTGAATCCTGTTCCGGCCACCTCCACAGGCAGTAATCCATCACAGTCCTCGCCACGAGGAATACTTTTCTGTTCCTCTCACGCCTCTGGGTCTTCTCACAGGCTCTTTCCTCTGCCTAGAACAGCAGGCCTTCCCTTTACCAGCCTAAAACACACATCCTTCAAATTTCAGCTTCAATGCCACTTACTGACCCTCTCAGGGCTGCACTGGGTACCTCTCCCATGATGCTTAGCACGCTGTATTAACTGCCAATGCCCAATCCACTGCAGTGTAACTGTATTGTCTGAATTTCCCATCAGATGGCACGGTGGGGACTGTGCCAGCCTCCTGCCATGCTCCTGCTGTCTATTTAGCACAGTGCCTGGAATACAGTGCTCTTGATGTGTTGCTAAGTGCAGTAAGAAAGCCGGCCTTGGGCAAATTGCTTCTCTGAAGTCTAGTTTCCTCACCTGGGAGGAGGAGGCAGTGTGCACTTCAGTTGTGAGGATTAAATAAAAAGGATAAAGAGCTTAGAATATTAAACCCCACCCATTACATTGTGCTGACTCTAACAATGGTTCATGAGCATTAGCTTTTCAGTCATTTTGGTGGCTAGTTTGGGGGCACACGAGAGAGCCTGGCCAGAGGATTTTAATACTGAGGTCTTTCCTGGCCCAAAGTAGATGGTGGCTGGGTGTGGCCGGGGCAAAGGGGACAGAAGTCCATAAGCGGTGCCTTACCCTTTACCACTCTTCTCTGAAACATTAATTCTTGTCTCCGGAATCTCTCTGGGTCCAGTTCCGAGTAGTCCCAACTGGCATAGCTCTGTGGGCAAGGATATATACCTAGGAGGGAGGCAAGAGTGATAATGAAAACTTCTGCACAAGAGAACAAGAGGTGGTAAGTGGAAGACAGTGGCCTCTGAGATGCTCCCTGCTGGTCCTTGTGGTCGTGTGTGTCACTTCCTCTCTAGGAGGCTTTGGTTTCTTCATCGGGAAAATGCAGATGGTGATACCCATCCTGCCCTCCTGACAGTGTGGGTGTTATTCCGATCACACCAGGGATGTGTAAGCCCGTGACATGCTGTGCAGATGTGAAGGCATTGTCACCACTTTCCTGCCTATCTCCTGGCTCTTTTTACTGGACGAGAGGCCTGCTGAGGGCAGGTCTTATTCCTCTTTGTACCTCCAGAGCTCAGTAGTGGTCCTGGCACATAACAAACTATCACACTTAGCTATGTACCAGAAATGGGTTCACCCTAAATATCTGATGATGATATTCATGGGGCTAATGCTTTTCTCTTAAGGAAACTGTATGTTTCAGAGTCTTGGCTTCTTGGAACCCTTAGACATTAGAGGAACTTCACTGTCTCCCTCAGTTCTGTGGTTCAGGAAGGAAAAGACCAAGGATTAATTGGGAAATCTGAGCCCCCTCTGCAAAGCTGCTGCCCCTGTTGAACAAAATAAGCGGACAGGAGATTTAGTACTGGGGATGGAGGAGGGAAGGAGACATGGCCTTGGACAAAAAAGGGGAAAAGAAGTCAGAGAATGGAAGACAAGATGGCAATCAACCAATAAATGTGTAAAGAAGATGTGGTATATGTACACATTGGAATTTTATTCATCCATAAAAGAAGAAATCCTGCCATTTGTGACAACATGGACAGAACTTGAGCTCATTTTGCTAGGGTGAAATAAGTCAGACAGAGGAAGACAAATACTATATAATCTCATTGATGTGCAGAACGGAAAAAGGTGAACTCATAGAAACAGAGTAGAATGGTGGTTGCCAGGAGCTGGTGGGTGAGGGAGATGGCGGTCAAAGGGTACAGACCTCCAGTTATAGGAGGAACAAATCTGAGGATCTAATGTACAGCATAGAGACTATAGTTAACAATTCTGTATGAGTACAATGAAAGCAAATCCTCAGTGTTCTCATCATAACAACACCCGTACACGCACAATGGAAGGGGATCATGTGGTGTGAGGGATGTGTTCACTTTGTTATGGTAAATATTTGCAACATGTACACATAACAAGTCGTCACACAGCACCTTAAACTTACACAATGCTGTGTGTCAATTCTATCTCATTAAAGCTGGGGGGGAGGGGGACACTGTCCCAAGCTGATAAGAGTGGCTTGGGTGCCTAGACTATTTATAAAAACAATGTGTGCTGCAGGGAGTGGGGACTACAGTCAGGTAGCTTGGTGTCTCATGGGGTGTGATCTAACAGGCTACTGCTTTTGTGTTCCTGAGTTCTGAGTCTATCAACTCACAGCACAAGGTTACCTTCTGCACAGCAAATGCGGCCGTGTCCAAACCTGCTCCTTGTAGAGGCAGATGGACCCAGAAAGGAGACAAGGAATGTCTGAAGACTGTTTTGAGGAAGCAGGAAAATGGGTGCTCTTTGGGGCTCTAACCTTAGCACACTACTTTCTTTGAGAGGAAAGGAGAACTGCCTCAGTGAAGGCCTGTGACAGCAAACAATCACATCCTAGGCTCAGAAGTGTTTCCAGAATTGCTTCCCTGGGGAGGAAGAAGCACCTCTTACCTGCAATCCACAGGTTCACCGTGTTACAGATGTCAGACTTGAATTCGTGGGTGTTGAACCAGGACTGTGGGAAGCAGCTACAGAAGCTGGTGTACAGGGCTTTACTTAGAAGTGACGGCAACCTCTGGGGGACAAGCAGAACTCAGGCAACATTCTGGACATTTCCACACCCAGAAAAGAGCCCCTGAAGTCAGAAAGGGCCTGTGATAAAGTCCTCCACCTGAAACCGTTGCTTATTAGGGGAGCAATAAGCAATGGTGTGGGTCCCCCACAGCTCAGTGGGCTCCTTACCCCGCCAGCAGCCCCTCCCCCCCACCAGCTCCTCTGTCCTGGTCTGTGGCTGAGCCCCTTCTGCAACCTGGCCACAACTTTTCAATGTTTAAAACAGAATAAGCTTCCTTGTAAAAGCAGCACCTTTGTGACATGTTAACTTTAGTATTCCTCTCCTTCTACCTCACCCTCTCCTTCTACCTCACCCTCTCCTTCAACAGAATCCACACCAACCTCCTCATAATCTTTCTCAAGGGCAGCTAGGTCCTCATGGGCCTCAGAGAACTCTCCTTCCTCCATGCCCTCATCCATGTACCAGTGAACAAAGCCATGCTTTGCATACATCAGGTCAAACTTGTGGTCCAGGTGAGCCCAGGCCTCAGCAATAGCTGTGGTGTTGCTCAGCATGCACATAGCTTGTGCACTTTGGCCAGGTCTCCACCAGGTACCATGGTGGGAGACTGCTAATTGTTGCCAACTTTAAAGCCAGTGGGGCACCGGTCCACAAAATAGATGGTACTTTTGGTCTTGATGGATGTATCACAACTTACTAATTACTTCCTTATGGAAAGAATGTTAAGGGCATTCCATTGGCATTAGAAGTGAGTAGCTATCTCATGTGATTTTCTTTTTTCTAAATAGTGGTTAATGCTCACTTTTAAGATAGCCTCTTCGTAGCGGGGCCTGGATTCATGAAACAAAAGAAAGGCATAGTGTTGGGCTATCCGGTCAAACAGCATATTCTGGATCTCCTTGTTTGGCTACCAGGCATAAAAATGGACAGGGGATTACTATAGTCCCTTGTTGAAACAGTCTCTTAAATAAGTATTTCTCTCATTTTTAAGAAATTTATTCTCAAGATACTTAACCTCTATTTAGGAAATAACACAGTACATGTTTTTATGGCTCTATAAAACATGTGCATAGAGGGAGAGTGTTGAAGAAAGCACCCTAACTCTGGACCAGGAGGCTGTGGCTTTATTCTTGGCCCTGCCCATGACCAGCCAGGTGACATGGACCAGCTCCTACAGCGCAGGAGAGTGGCAAGACATTGGGAAATGGCCACAGCCCAGGGTATATGGGTGAGGATTGGAGGAGGAAGGGCTGGGGGATGAATGAGGCTGGGGGACATGCAATCTGAGGGCTTACAGCCATATTAAAGATGTTAAGATTTGTGCCATGGAAAAATAACTTAAGCAAGGGACAGAAGCCATCAGACTTGCATTTACCTTGTACCTTTCATGAAAGATCCACCAGAAGCTATCCAGCCATATGGCTGTTAGAGTAGGAGAAGAAAGAAACTTCTCTAATTCTCTCTCTGAACAGGAAGACTTGAAAAGAAACAAAATTCACATTATTATTGTTGCTGTTACGAGTCTTTTTTAAAAATTCACCTGGAGCCACAGATTCATAACCATCTCTACTCAGAACCTGCCTTTCCTCCTCTGTGTTCCATGCCTTGTTATTATTAATCACACCATCTTTCTACCAGTCATCTTTGGAGTTGTCATACTTTGGAGTCAACTTAAAAATAAATAACACCTAACTTTTTAGCAAGTGCTGACTATCTGCCTTGCCAGATGTTTTCACATGTTCTCTTTTAACACATATAAGAAACACATGAGGGGATGTTGGGATAGCTCAGGGTGTGAGTGCTTGCCTCAAAATCACTTGGTCCGGGTTTCAATTCCTAGCCCTAGCCTTTGCAAACCTATATGCTGAACTGTGGTGCAACTGATAACCTCAGGGATGATGGGGAAGGTTCTCACCTCCCATGTGGGAGGTCCCCAGTTCAGTTCCTGCCCTGTGTGGCCCCACATCCACCTCTGTGGAATAAAACCACGTCACAGCTAATAATGTACAACTATGGAGGCTGCTCTGGGACCTCCTCCCTTCTCTTGCTCACCTTCTCTCAAACAATAAATCTTTTTTTAAAGATTTATTTTTATTGTTTTTGACAGAGAGAGAGAGAGAGAGAGATACAGAGACAGAGACAGAGAGAAGGGGGAGGGCCCAGAACAGTCTCCATAGTTGCACATCATTGGTTTTTCCACATAGTTTCATTCCACAGGTGGGCACGGGGCTGCACAGGGCAGGAACTTGGCCGGGGTCTCACCCTGGTGAGAACCGAACTGGGGGCACTCCCCAGTTCAGCACATGGGTCCACACGGGCCGGAGCCAGGATTCGATCCTCGGTCCTCAGGGCTGCAAAGTGAGTGCTTAACCCACTAAGCCATCCCGGCTTCCCCAAAATAAATCTTAAAAAAAAAAAAAAATCATGAGGCATGAGTTATTACCTCCATTTCACAGATGAAGAAACTGAGGACTAGCGAGATGAAGTCACTTGCCCAAAGTACTGTAGCCTGCAAGTGGCAGTCAGGATCAGAACCCATAACTCTAGAAGGATGCTCCATACACTCACCCACACTCAGTAGAAGAAACTAGAGCCAAAAGAGCTACTTAACCACCAAAATATACTGCTTTCCAATTCCTTGCTATCACAAATGACAATGTGGTGAACATCTTTTTTATATTGTCCTGGAGAAAATGTGATGCTCTGAGTGCCTGCTTGCTCTTCCTCTGCATCTCTACTGAGGAGAGCAGGGAGTCAGGTATCCCACCACAGGGTGACTACTGCCGGCCTAGAGACCAGCACCTGGTGGAAGGTGTACAACGAATACACTGACTACAGTCCATGCTGAAGCCTGGCACTGGCACTTCAGTGAATACCACTGTCATGCAGGGCAGTGACTGGTCCAAATAAATCATCACTCTTTTTTTTTTGAGCACCCATGTGATTTTTATTTATTTATTTATTTTTACTTTACTTATTTATTTATTTTTATTTATTGTTAAATTTAATGAGGTGAGGTTACATTGGTTGGTTACAATTAGATAGTTTACAGGGGGAAGCCGGGATGGCTCAGTGGGTTAAGTGCTCACTTTGCAGCACTGGGGACCGAGGATCGAATCCCGGCCCTGGCCCTTGCGGACCCATGTGCTGAACTGGGGAGTTCCCTCAGTTCAGTTCTCTCTCTGTCTCTGTATCTCTCTCTCTCTCTCTGTCAAAAACAATAAAAAATAAATAAATAAATAAATTAATTAATTAATTTTAAAAAGATAGTTTACAGATGTACAAGTCCACATCACATCATTCATGCATCGTATTATGTGCCCATCACTCAGTATCAGTTCCCCTTCCATCACCTTATATCTGGTGCCCACTCCCACCTCCCCCCACAACTCTCCCCGCCCTCCTCTCCCCTCTCCTGGTAACCACCAAACCATTGAGTGTGTCCATAATACTGGTGTCCTATCCCGCTTCCCCTCCCACTCTCCCTTCCCCCTCTTCCCCTTCTTTCTGGCACAGATCATCACTGGAAGTCTGAATACAAGACACAGAGGAATGAAACAAATGGAACTAGAGATGTAGCCAGAGAGAAAGCAGAAGGGAGAAATCATGAAGAAGAGAGGAGGGAAGCAAAGAAGGGGGAGGAGGGGCAAGAGAGGGAAAGGGAAAGAGCAAGAAAGGGAGAAATGGAGGGGCGGTGACTTGAAGCAAGCAGCAGTGAGAAGTACACGTAGAAGAGACTGAGGAGCTGGGTCCCTAGAACGATGGTGTGACAGTTAGGAGCTGAGGGGACACTGGAGTTGTTGTGCAATCATATAGGGTGATGAGGCACAACTACAGGGCTGCTGAGACCATTTTCTGGGCTCCCTCCCCTCCCCATACCTCCTCACAACTATCCCTACCTCCTGAGTGGCCAGAGTTGTCTCTCATATGCACATAGGTTCTTCTGGGCCTTAGAGTCCCTCCATCCTTCCCTCCCTTCCTCCCTCCATTCCTCCCAACCTTTCCTTCCAAGGAACTCAGTGAGCACTGCTCTCCAAGTGAGTAACTCACCCCAAGGGGTACCATGGGGCATGGGAAGAAAATATTCTAACTAATATCTTATTAAGAAAGAAAAGAAATTAAGTTCATCAATATAAAGTATAGTTATTGACAACCAAACATCATTTATAAGGAAACATATGAGGGTTGTCTAGAAAAAATCCAGCCATTGTCAATATAACAAGAACGGTTACATAGCTGGATACTTTCCAGGCAGCCCTCATATGTCATGAGGTTATGTACTCTAAATACTTCGCTAACAGGACACATGATCAACACAGTCTGAAGACCAATGCTCTGGTAGAAAGAATCTAGATTTTGGAGGAAACATGGGCTTGGAGTCTAATCTCAGTTCAATCTCTTACAAACTGTGTGGCTCTCAGTGACTCATTCAATTGCCCTTTGTTTCCTGGGGTGTAAAACTGGGACTGCTATGACTGCCACATGGGTGGTTGTCAAGTTGGGATGCAGCCGGGCCCACAGTTGGGTGTCACAGAGGTGAGCTGCCTGGGCTTTCCTTACCTTGCTACTGAGGGGGTTTCTCTCAGACCGAACCACATTGCCAACCATGTCACAGAACTCAACCCCATTTGGAAGCTTGTTTGGCCTCGATGTGTTAAACCGTGAGTACTGGTACAGCTCCGCCAGCAGATTTTTATCTGCTCTTTTCTGAAGCAAAAAAGAAAGAATATGAAAATGGGGTCCATCATTTTAATAGGTTAAGATAATAGGACTTCTTCCCCTTTTTATCATAAAGTCAATATAACAACCTTACAGAATGTTGAATAAAAGGAGAGTGTGGTCATGATCCCAGCACCCCTTCCCAAATACCTATTGACTTTATTTCTATTTTCCCTTTAAAGTTTTGAGCACATGCATACAAATATATGTAACTTCAATCATTTTACAGCACATATAAGAACATACACACATATGCTTTTATGTTCTGCTCTATCCACTTAACTCTAGATTTTTCATATTACTATGCAGTCTTCAAACTTATTACTTAAAATAATATATCCTGTTAAGAAGATATGCTATAATTTAATTAACTACTCACTGTTACTTTCAAGTAATATTCCTGTCATTATATTAATAATAAAGTTAATAATAATAACTTGGAGCATATAGTTTCCCTCCTCCATGGGTTATGTATTTAGTATAAGTTTCTTAAAGTGGCATTATTAGATCAAAGAATATTGACCATCCTTATGGTTCTTAATATATATCTTTAAATGGATTTTTAGAATATAAACATGACTTAAAAAATGTAAAAATACAGAAAAGTAGAAAAAGGAAACCAATTACCACCTCCCGGAAACCTTTAAAGGAGCTAAATTACTCTCTAATTGGGCTATGGCATTGACAATGGAAAAACTCAGATTAACTGTACTAACCCTGAGTCAGGTAACCTGGGGTCACATGTCTGCACCACCATTTACTAGCTGAGCCACCTTGGGCAGGACATTGACATCTGCTCGCCCATCACCATGGGTTGTGTGACAGTTTCAATGTGGACTCTCACCCACCAGGCTTTATGGAAATTCTGGGAATTTCCTAGGCTAGAAGGTGAAAAAAGGGTAACAATATATTCTCCAGCATCGAAAGGTCTAAGTGCCCGTGATCTGGGTAGTTACAGAGCAAGCTTAGGAGAATCTTAAATGGGGAGGCTGCTAGACAGGCAGTGGTGAGCCTAGCTGTGGGTACAAGGATCTGAGCAGGAAGTGTAGCTGCCATCAACAAGCTACAAGATGCTGCAGGTCGGTCATCTACTCCTGGGTCTCAGCTTCCAGGCATCTGCAGGAATGAGCACACCTAGCATTTCTGGAAACAGCCCCTCGGAGCTGTGCGGCCAGTGACTGTGTGAGCTGAATCTGAACTGGTTGTTTCTAAGGAGAAACACCTGCTAAATTCTAATAACAGATAGATGTCCTTTGGAACACTCCTCATTCTGCCCCTTCCAGGGTGTTATGAGAAATTCTAGCATTATTAAAACACTTTAAGGTCTTCTAAAAAAAAGAATTCTACGATTTTCTTGCACAATCGCCATCCAGGTGCCAAGTATCCTCTCACCCAACATCACTCCCCGTCACCACCACCCCGCCCCCAGGAATAAAAGTGATTTTATGCCCAGCAGAAACGAGCCAGAAACAGACCAAGGAATAGATCCCTTACCCTTTTAATAAAAAACTTGACATTCCTGGCTTCAGAGCCATCGCACATGTACTGTGATGTTCTTTGCTTTTTGTCTACAGAAGAAAGGAGAGAAACAGCACGTGAGCAATCTCAGGTCTCTCCACTGCTGACCTTTCATTCAACCTGAAGTGCCTGGTGACACATTCTTAGTCTCCCTAGATCCCACCTGTGTTGCTGACTTATTAAGAGTCCCCTCTACTTGAGCCAGGGAGGCAGCCAGGAGGAGTAGACAAAACATGGTGTTTGAAATAAGGCTGGGACAAACCCAGGAACTACCACAGAAAAGCTGTGTGATTTTTGGCAATACTCCCTTCCCCCAAGCCTGTTCCTCATCTATAAAATATCTTTAATGGCACTGACATGAAAGGTAGGGGGCATTAGGAAGATTTAACAGAGGAATGTATGAAAGCGTCTGGTACAATGTGGCATATAATAGGTAGTCTCTAAGTGGTATTGTCCTTCTCTCCTTCCTTGCCCAGTGTCAAGAAGTCAGATTTAAGGCTCTTTCATAAGAGGTCAAAAATACCCTCATCTGAAATCCTGATTCCTACTCAATGCATTTTGGATACTAAAAAACCAAACCCCACAAAAATGCCTTCAAGGCTATGAGAAAGGATTTTTTTTGCCTCTGTCTCCCGAGCTGCTGCGACTTTTCTCTGTTAAAGCCTTCTTCTCCAACTCAAATCTCTCAATTGCCTTCAAAAACCAAAGAGAAATGGGACATTAAGGATGGATGCAAATCTTGGCGGAGGGTGGGGTCAGGGACTAGGCCATTTCTCCCGTTGGTGTGTAGAAGGCCTGCAGTGAAGTTTGTGACAGCATCTTGCTGTCTTCCCCTAGGCAGTAGGGCCCGGGTGGTGGTCAGTGTCAGTGGCCTCATCCCCCTGAGTGTTACCAGCAATACACCTCTCACCAGGCCCTCTCTCACACTGCCCCTTCTCCTAGCTCCTCCTCCAGGTTACACCTCTGAGGACTACAGGATTTGGAACAGTTCCAATCATGGCTCCAAAGGTTACAAGCTGTTCTTTAATTTCTCTGTAAAAGGGGGCTAATAATACCCATTTTCTAAGGTTCTTTTAAAGATTTATTTTTGTTTTTGACAAAGAGAAAGAGAGTGACAGAGACAGAGACAGAGAGAAGGAGGAGGGCCCAGAACAGTTTCTATAGTTGCACATCATCCGTTTTTCCACATAGTTTCACTCCACAGGTGGGCTCAGGGCTGCACAGGGCAGGAACTGGGCCGGGGTCTCACCCCAGTAAGAACTGAACTCGGGGCACTCCCCAGTTCAGCATATGGGTCCGCACGGGCCGGGGCCAGGATTTTGATCCTTGGTCCCTGGGGTTGCAAAGTGAGGGCTTAACCCACTGAGCCATCCCGGCTTCCCCATTTTCTAAGGCTCTTATGAGGATCAGATATAAAGTATTTAATGCATCTTAAAACACAAGCACAGAGACTACTGGATAGAAGCTGCTCAATTAAGGGTAACTACCATGTTTCCCCAAAAGTTAAGACATCCCCCGAAAATAAGACCTACTTACAGTTTTGCCTCTCGCTGAAATACGAATAAGGCATCCCCCCGAAAATAAGACCTAGCGCATCTTTGGGAGCAAAAATTAATATAAGACACTGTCTTATTTTCAGGGAAACAGGGTATTATTATGAGTCATCACACCTTGACCTCTGAAGAGATTTCTCTTGAACTCTGACTCCTCCTCCCCTACCTCCACCCCCTCCCAAAAAGGAACTAATTGTCAGACTTGGTATGCCCATGCAAAACCTTGCGTAGGGATGTCTTTCAGTGGGTGAATGGATAAATAAATTGTGGTACCTACAGACAATGGGATATTATTCGATGCTAAAAAGAAATGACCTATTATTAAGCCATTTAAGACATGGGGAGACCTTAAATGCATATTACTAAGTGAAAGACACCCATCTGAAAATGCTACATACTGTATAGTTCCAACATGACATTCTGAAAAAGGCAAAACTGAAAAAAATAAAAAGATCAGTAGTTGCCAAGGGTTATGGGGGAGGGAGGGATGAATAGAAGGAGCCCAGAGGATTTTTAGGAAGATTATTCTGTACGATACTACAAAGGTGTATATATGTATTACACATTTTTCCAAACTCACAGAATGCACAGCGCAAAGAGTGAACCCTAAACAGTTTGGGCTTTGGGTGACAATGACATGCCAACTCAGACTCCTCAATTGTAACAGATGTACCACTGTTGTGATGGGAGGCTGTGCATGTGTGGGGATTTCGGGATGCGAGAATGCTGTACTTTCAGCTCAATTTTGCTGTGAACCCAAAGCTGCTCCAAAAAAAAAGTTTATTAATTAAAAAAATATATGCGACTGCTGTCTGGAAAGTATCCAGCCATGTAACCTTTCTCAGTATATTGACATGGCTGGATTTTCCCCCATAGTCCTCATATTTGTATCTTTGAGATCTTTCAAATAAATGGAGGGGCCTCCAGGCGCTTCCTTCCTGGAAGCCTGGCCTCTCATAACTCACCAGGTTGCTGTCCAACTGGTTGAGACTCAGATCTATTTCAGCCATCTTTTGATTCACTTGGTGGATGGAGCCAATAATGCATGCTGGGAGGTGAGTCTACTAAGGAAACTCTCTGGGTGGTAAACATGCAAGCAGGGTGGGGCTAGCCAGGCCAGGAAGAAGGCTCCTTCCTTTTCTGTGCTGTCTCTCCACTTGATTATTTTCTTTGAAAACATTCAACACTTCTTTTATCTTGTTTTAAATGAGTTGCTTTGTAAATTATGAGAATTATATTCTAGACACATTGCGAAATACTATAGAAAGAATCATCCATTATGCTACCAACCTAACAACTTCTGTTAGGATTTGAGTTTTCCTTCCAGTATTTTCTATATACTTTTTTACATAATTATAATATGAGTGTATGCCTATTTTACTACTGACTTCTCTTTCACTCAGTGTTATGATCATTTTCCACAAGGTTAAATAATCTTCATAATAGTTCAAACAGCATTATTATGTGAATCCACTTAGAGGATGCACCTTAATATACTTAACTGTTCCTTGGCTATTGACTATTTTTTAATAACTTCTTTGCAATCATAAATAATGCTGTGATGCACATAGTTATACAGAGTGCTGTTTCCATATTTTGAATTATTCCTTTAAGAGATTTTCAGATGCAAGATAACTGCGTCAAAGGGTACCTTGACCTTGTACACCACTGTTGAAATCGTTGCTCAGTTCAAGAGCCCATTTTATTGCTGTCCCTACATTTGAATTTTTCTATGTTAGCCTCAATTGGTCTAGGATATATCCTCCATTAAAGCCCCATAATCCTATCACCCTTCACTGTCTCCATCTAGAGCAAGGTTCACTCTTACTTCCATTACCCTCAAGTGTTCATCCAAAGTGGAGGATACTTGACAAATGAAGATGCCAACAAGGGACATAATTAATCATAGGGAGTGAAATAAATTAGGATGAGCCGAGTGTGGGGTTAACAAAAAGAAGGGACCTTAGAAAAATGCCCAGGAAAGTGAGACCCTGAAGCAGGTCCTGATGGGATCTGGGTGTTGATCTTGAGGATGGTTTCTGGGAGGTGTGGGAGGGAGGAGACACAGAGGGGTACATGCAGTTCAGATGGCAGCAGCTTAACTTGAAGGGAAATGAGCTCTTTATGACATGGAAAGATCTGTGGCTATTTATAACCCAAGAGGGTTATTTGCTGGATGAGCTCTTAAGTCTTCCAGAGATGGGATTCTGAGAGTCCCTGGGATATAGAGTAGAGTTGGAAGTAAGATGAGGATCATCAAAGGCAGGACTGGAGAAATAAGATGCTGGCAGAGCCTGGGTGATGCCACAAAGGGCAAAGTCTGAGCCTAGGCAAAAGGGCTGGCAGGTGAGAAGAGGTGAGGTCAACTGGGGAAATAATAAAAATAAAAACTGGGTCTTAAGTTCACTTGTCTGAGGGCAGAGGGCTGGGTCATGACTTCTTAGTTGCTATCTAGAACTGTAATTCTTTGGAATGTAGAAAGGAAAGAAGGAGACAATGGGAAAATGATGAACTTTTTCTCTTCTTCCTCATTCTTTCAACAAGTATTTCCAGGACTTCTGCCTCTTGGGCTCTCTCTGATTATCTTAGTAAAACAAATTTCAAGTCAAACAACCCTTCACAGTCTCAAATTCTTTTAGATGACAGGCAGGGCTTAATTAAAAAATAAAAAAAAAAAGCAATGAATGTGTAAGGGAAAAGCTAGTAAGTTAAGCATGTTACAGACTCAAGCCCAGGTTACACCTCTGCAGCAGGTGTCTTTGGTCTTGATTGCAAACAGCCCCGCAGAAGGATACAGGGTAGGCTGTCTCTCAGAGTCTTCGCCATGGCATTCTGCACTGCATTCTGTGCCACATGTGGGAAAGCCAGGTGCTCGTCCACTGGTACCACTGGCAAGGCAGTGACATTGATAACCTCCATCTTCCTGAAAGAAGCCATTCTCCATGTTCTTGTAAACTTGACAAACTGTAAGTCTTCACTTTTAAGAGCTTCTTACGCTGATCCTGTTTTCTGTTCAACCAGCCTAGAAATAACAGATCAAATAGAACCATCTTAGGAGATACCAGCACGCACATCTGGCCGGCAGGGAGGGCACTGCATGCAATGTGGGCATAAAGGTTTTGGTCTGGGAAGCCAACTGTCTTGAGGATTTCAAGGCATATATACTTTTTCTTTCTACCTGCTGATGCCCACTCCCTGGCCCCGATGAAAACTGTTGTACAGTTGACCCTTGAACAATGAGGGGGTTAGTGGTGCCAACCCCCATGCAGTTGAAAATCCACATAATATAACTTTTGGTTACCCCAAAACTTTATTAATAGCCTCCTGCTGACTGGAATCCTTGCTGATAACACAAACAATTGATTAACACATATTTTGTATGTGATATGTCTTATATACTGTGTTCTTATAAAGTAAGTTAGAGAAAGGAAAATGTTATTAAGAAAATCATAAGGCAGACAAAATATTTAAAGTACTATATGTATTTATTGGAAAAAACATCCACCTATAAGTGGACTCGTGTAGTTCAAGGGTCAACTGTAGTTTTTAAAATGAGACTGGGGTATTGAAAAGGCTGGGGCTCCAGACCACCCAGCAAGTTTCCAAATTAAAAATTAATTTTACTGTTTGTTTGTTTTTGACACAGAGTGAGAGATAGACAGAGAGAGGCAAAGAGAAGGAGGAGGGCCTAGAGCAGTCTCCATAGTTGTATGTTATTAGTTTTTTATATAGTTTCATTCCACAGGTGGACTTAAGACCATGCAGGGCAGGAACCAGGCCGGGGCCCTCCCACATGGGCCCTGGCAAGAGCTGAACTGGAGGCACATCCCAGTTCAGCAAATGGGTCCGCACAGGCCGGGGCCAGGATTTGATCCGCGGTCGCCAGGGCTGCAAAGAGAGTGCTCAACCCACTGAGCCATCTGTCACCTCCACAAGTTTCTAAATTAGAAATAAAATCA
>PVKE010023033.1:0-25005 GCA_004027555.1 Craseonycteris thonglongyai
TTTTTTTTAATTCTAAATAGCATCAGCTATATCTAATAGAAAAAAAGACCCTTAACTTTCTTGGTTTCTTGTCCATCTTAGACTCATTACCTCTAAATTTCAATACTTCTTGTTGTTTTCACTTATCTATTTTTGCTTTTTTTTTAAATAGGACTCCCATATTATTTCTTCATTTCTGGATCCTTCATCACTTATTTTGCCTACAGACAAAGGGAGGGGCTTCAAGTTCAGATGGGAGCTTTGTCAGGATGGCCTGTAATATCATTTCCAATTATCAAAGTCTATAAACCTAAGATCTGTTTGGTTTCTGTGGCAGGTAGATCAGTTGTTTCTTAAAGATGTTCACGTCTTAATCCCTGCAGCTCGTGACTATGTAAAATGGACATTGTAATTGTGATTAAGTTAAGAATTATAAAGTGGAGAGATTATTCTGTAATATCTGAGTGAGCCCAATATAATCACAAGAACTCTTATTGTTATAACCCATGCAAGACAAATTTATAGGAGATCCAAATTCATAAGCAAGGTGAGTTTATTATAAGCCGGTGACCACAGAGGACTAAGTCCCCTCAAAAACCCATGGCCCTGAGTGCAGACAGTGAGGGGTTTATAAAGGCAAAAACCGCATCCTGTTTGGCCTAATTCCTAACAGCAAAGCATTGTACAGAAGCCAGAGCAGACAGTGGGATTAGCTAGCTTCTCTTCTTAATTCTAAATAAGGTAAATAGCTGGTGTAGTTGCAATTGCAGTTAAATGAACACCTGGGAACAGTGTGGCCATAAGGTACAGTAGAACATTTTGGTACTTGTATAGGGAAGTAACAAAGGTAATGAAAAATTACAGAGTTACATACAATTAGAGGAACTCCATGTTATAACATTATAAGAGGGAGGCAGAATGGTCAGAGTCAGGGGAGGTATCCCACCTTTTGGCTTTCATAGGCCACATGGGAAGAATTGTCTAGGGCCACAAATAAAATACACTAATGATAACTAGTGAGCTAAAAAATTATTTCCAAAAAAATTTCATAATGTTTTAAGAATGTTTACAAATTTTTGTTGGGCCACATTGTGTTCAAAGCCAGCCCGAGCTACATGCGGCCAGCTAGCTGGTTGCAGGTTGGACAAACTTATTCTAGAAGCTGGGCAAAGAAAGGAAAGGATTCTTTTCCAGAACCTCCAGAAGGAACATAGCCTCGCAGGCACCTCGATGTTAGACTTCTCTTTGCTTCTTTGTCGGTCCTCTATTAATAAGCAATAGAGGCCAAAGAAACCCTGTACCCAGAACCTTCGTGGTGATATCAGCTCTGGTGCTGGGAATGGAATTTCCCAGACGCTCAGAAGTAGTCTAGCTAGGACAACATCAGATCTCTTTTAACTCAGAGAATCCCTATGACTCAGCATTGAAAAGCAGATTGTTCTTCCCTTCTTATAAGAGAACTTAAATGAAGGCACTCATACTGAAAGTGAAACCTGGATGGAATCATTCAACATGGAAAATTTATTGTCATGAGTGCCAAACCATTTATAGTCTTATTCAAAATTTGCTGGAGAATAGCAAAGCATAAGAAAAGTACCAATTGAAACAGTAAATGTCATTAAAATTTTTGCTATGGGTTTGATTCTTTTAACATGAAGACTTATCAAAACTATCCATCTGTGTCTGGTAGAAGAGACATGTTGTGAAGTGAAAAATGATACATTGGTAGTTAGGGAACAACTTGAGAATCACATGGTTTGAATTCCAGGCCTGGTGTTGTCCTGAAAATCTAAAATGTGTTTTCTCAGCTTTACTGAGAGGTCTATGTGAGGGCTCTGACCGGGAAGGGCTCTGACAGGTGAGGCTTCTGATAGGTGACAAATATTCACGTACAGCATATCTGCTGGCCCAGGTAGTTAGAGTCCCTGTGGCCCTGTTTTCCAAAAACAAAATTCTAGACACATGCACACAAAAGTGAGGAAAAGAAATCACAGTTTCCCATGCTGGCCCAGACCTTAGATTATTTATGTGACTTTTTGCTTCAACATTTTAGGAACAGTCAGGTTTTAAATTTTAACAGGCAGTTTCTAAGGAACTGATTTCCTGGCAGTAGAGGTACCAGCTCAGAGGGAAGCTCCCAGAACTGCCTGGGGTACATCTTAGGGCCTGTGGGGACAAAGACATACCTTCTTTATCACAGTACTTGTCAGCTGTCACTGAAAATAATTGCTATTCTGACACTTTGTCCAAATGCAGAATTAGAAAAGTTCCTCCCTCTGTGCTTATTCTCCATTCAGGTTTTTATACTTGTATAATTTCTGAATGCTCTTTGCTTTAAAATATCAAGGCCCACTAATTCCACTTTTAGAAGCTCTCCTATGAGGTATATATTAAAAAATAAATACAATTTACCAACTGTGATGTTTATTATATCATATGCCCATTGTCATAAAATGTAAAAATATATATATATATATTAATCATGGTTAAATAAATTATGATCATTCAAAGATAAGATGGAATATAATGCAATTATTTTTAATTGTTTTGAAAGTCTATCTAATAATATTTTCATGACTTCAGTGAGATCTCTCTTACCTATGTGCAAGACAGAGCTCATTGGAGTAACGGAAAAGTTCTAAAACTGATTTATAATGTGATGATGGTTCTACAACTCAGTAAATTTACTTAAAATCTGGAGAAGCTGGGATGGCTTAGCAAGTTAAGCACTTGCTTTGCAGCCCTAGGGACCGAGGATCGAATCCCGGCCCCAGTCCACTCAGACCAATATGCTGAACTGGGGTGTACTTCCCATGTGGGAGGTCCTCAGTTTGGTTCTCACCCCCTGGTCTGGCCCCTGGCTCAAGGAGGCATGCCTCTCATGCAGGAGGCCCCCAGCCCAGTTGCCACCCTGCATGGCCCCTGCCAACCTGTGTGGAACAAAACCATGTTGAAAACTGATCACGCACCACTATGGAGACTGCTCTGACCCCTCCCCCTTCTCTCTGTCTCTCTCTGTCTCTGTCTCTGTCTCTGTATGTCTTTGTCAAAAACAATAAAATAAATCTTTTAAAAAATTACTAAAAATCATTGACTTGTACACTTGAGTGAAATACATAATGTGTAAAATATGTCTCAATAAAGTCATAAAAATTGTCATCCACTGGTTTGAGTGGGGCATTATGGAGATTATGTATAAATGGAACAGAGACTTGAGTTGCTTTCACACTTGTCAAGTGACTTCTGTGCCTTCTCTGCCTCCTATGATTACTCTCCTAGTTACTCAGGAGAAAATGTATATTTGGAATAGTTATCCCCAGTACCTGAAATTATTCCCATGTGGGCTCCTGGACCCATTGAATAGGGAGTTAAATGTTGGTGGCCTATGAATCTGTTATAGCACTCATATCATGCTCCACATATGCCACATAAAATCAATCTATACACTAGATAACCTTAGAAAACAGATACATCCGAGGGAGGGTAGGAGATGAATACCACAAGCATACACTGTGTTGCCCAGGTAAAGCAGAGAGTCTAGTATCCAGGGACATGCCAGAACACCCCTCCCAACTGACAAGCAAGCTGTTAAAACTAGTACTCCCTACCACCAAGAAAAATAAAAAGCACATTTGCTCTTTGGAAGCAACACATTCCATAACTTTTAATGGTCTACTCTCCCTCGTTTACTGTCTTTTCAAATTACTTCCAGTTTTGAGTGGTACCCACAGGGAAAGACAATTTTTCAAGTGGTCAGCTGCAGTGCAAGCAGCTGGGTTAATCACTGTTTGCTATCTGGCAGAGCCAGTGGAGGGCAACTTATCTGTATCAGGGTGGGCAGCTGTCTGATGCCCGTGGTGAGTCCCAGTAGAGAAGGAGAGACTCCAAGTCCTCATCAAGAGTAATTACTTACCTTCTGAGAAACAGCTGTTTGTTTATTACAAGGCCCTTGTGGAAACTGAATGCCTGACTGCCCTCACCAGGTGTGGTAGACACTGTTGATTGCCAAAACAATTCCCGTGTTCACACTCTTGCTCCCATGTCTGGGCCATTCGCCAGATGGAAAAGCTACATTATCAAGTTCTCAGTCACCTTTGCAACTGGATGTGGAGGTGTGGGTGGCCTATGTCATATTTCTGGCTGATGAAACCAAAGCAAAAGTGTTTGAGGAGGGATGCCAGAATGGCTCAGCAGATTGAGCACTCACTTTGTAGCCCTGGGGTCCGAGGATAGAATCCCAGCCCCGGCCTGTGCAGACCCATGTGCTGAACTGGAGTGTGCCCCTAGTCCAGTTCTTGCTGGGGCCCATGTGGTAGGCCCCCAGCCCAGTTCCTGCCCTGCGCAGCCCTGTGCCCACCTGTGGAGTGAAACTACATTGAAAACTAATGGTGTACAATGTCTCTCTCTGATTAAAAAAATGTCTGAGGCATCTGGTGAAGATGTTTTTCTCCTGATGTAAGGAGAGGCTAAACTTGCACTCCATTTTCTACTTCCTCCTGCCTGGAATGTGATGTCTGGAAGGAAGACAGTTTACGTTTTATTCTAAGACTATTTTAAGCCCAAAAGGGAAAAGCCAAGAGAATTGTACAGGCACTGGCCCTGACTCACTGAGCCGCCAAACCCAACCAGGGTCTGCCTCCCCCTGAACTTCTTTCCCCATGAGAGAAACAAAGCACTATCTGCTTACATCACTACTCATTTGCATGTTGGATCATTTTTAACTGAGGCATGAGGGAGCCATGTGCCATAGGCTGTCCATAATCCCCTGGGAATTATTGGGTGCATCTTGTGTAAGTTAGGCACTCCATTATTCAGCAAGCCTGGAGGACCCACTCCCAGAATCCCTTATTTTACTATCTTGTTACATTTAAACCTTCACATTTGTCTTCAGTGGGAATTCCAGATGAACCATTAATTGGAAGGAAACAGAGAACTCTGTGTGGCATTGTAGCACCAGCCAAGCACTGCAGTTCTATTTAGTGATGGCTCTGAAGGATAGAAGAGGAAAGCCATCTCATTGAACAGAACCTCACACACTATCTTTTATTCACAGCATTTTCTGAAATGAGAGGTGGCCAGATCTAGGGATGCAGTGATTCATCGCTCATTAGTGGTATGGCCAAATACCCAGGGATTTAGAGAAAACATAATTGGAGAACTAGGAAAAAAATTTTGGAAAAGAGGATGCCAATTAGCTTTTCAGAATAATCTAAGAATATTAGAATATCCCTCCTCTATGTGTTTGTTTACCAGCTGGATGAAATGTCCTGATAGTTTACTCAGTGGCTATTGGTTATCATCCTTCTCCACTCACATTGTTGTTTCTTCAATGTGACACTAGAGCAGAAAGGGAGGCTATACACAAACTAGAAGAGAAGTTCACCAGTGCCTGCTTTGCTATCCCCACTGCAGAGTGCCCACACAGCTGGGATCATTAACCAAGCTGAAATTCCAGTAGTTAGCACACACATGGCAACCACCAGCTTCCCAGGGGTGAACTGATTACTCAGAACTGTGCTTCCATCATAGGAGCAAGGCCAATTTCCTTCACTGGAATTATTATTTGTTTGTTTATTTGTTTTAGTTTTCTTTCATGATTCTTTCAGCATCCCCATCCATAGACTTTATAAATATGTTATACATTGTCATGTTGATTTATCTTAATATGTTGCTTCTGACAAAGAAATTTATTTTATAAAGAAAAGTCAGTAAGGCATTAATGTTTGTGGGATTCACTGGTTTTATCGGGTGTGCTGCCATCCAGATACAGACAGTATATAGTTTCAGAAAATATATATACTGAAAACTCAGTTTTGACTTTGGGAGGGATCAAATATCTTGAAATATTGAGATGTTGTCCTATGAGTGTAATATATGCACTGAACGAGCAATCTATATATAAGCTTCTCACTATTGCCCAAAATACGGAGAGCTAAGGGTGAGAATAGTGTACCACACCTCGTGATCAGACCTAATATCTGAAGGGTGGCAGATCGTGCCATCTTGGCATAAGAAGTATTTTGAGCTAAAGTCACTTAAAAAACAGGAAACACAAGAAGGGTGTCTGATCTCCTGTTTTCTTTCTGAAGGCAGTAGATGAAACTGCCATTTAAAAGAAGTCCACCCTATACCAAAAGGAAAGAAATATTCTTATCACCAGAGATGAGGAGTTGAGGACAAGAGAAACCTATACAAACAGATCTTGTGTATACAGGTAACATTTTCTCTGGCTTCTACACGCTGTTTGTTTTCTATTAATTTATTTTTGCCAGTTTTTTTTATTAATTTCTAATTGGCATATGTTAATAATATTATATTAGTTTCATGTGCATAACATAATAATCTGATATTTGTACAAGGGTGGGCTGATAAATTTTGCCTCCACTGTAATATTTTTTGTTACATTAGACATATCTGCATATAACTGGTTCTATGTAGTCACATGGTATCTCTCCTCCATCATTCTTGACCTTGCACATACAGATGCTTACGTTTTTTACCCACTGCATATAGGAATGGAAGAGTATTTAAACAGTCACGTCAAATAGTATGCTGTTATTGAATTCTCAACAGCAGAAAAAGTTCCTCTAATGGAAATTCACAGACAAACGCAAACCATTTATGGTAATGAGTGTGTTGACGTGAATAGCACAGTAAGACACGGGGTAAGACGGTTCAAAGATGGAGAATGGGGGCAAACAGATTTGAGTAACAATCATGAAGTGGAAGGCCTATGACTACAAATGATCAGTTTCTTCAAGATCAAGTTGAAGAACTGATCCACAGAAATAGTCAGATTAAACTAAAAGAAATTGTTGATAAATTAGAAAGTGGAATACATCATTAATGTTCTTGAAATTTACAAAGTTTATGCCAGGTGAGTACTCAACATGCAGTCTGAAAGAATTTCCATTTCTCAGGAATTCCTTAAACGTTTTGAAAAATAAGGTGAAGACTTTTTAAAGAAGTTCATTACAAGTGATGAAACTTGGATCCATCATTACGACCCAGAGAACAAAGGCAGTCCATGAAACCAAGCCATAAGGGATCACCTCAGTGAAAAAAATTCAAAACTCGGGCCTCAGCTGGGGAGGTCATGCTGACTGTTTTGGTTTGAATACTCTTCCATTTTGATGTGCACAGGGTGAAAAATGTAAGCATCAGTGTGTGCAAGGTCAAAATGATGGAGGGGACATACCATGTGACTGCACAGAACCTGTTATATCCAGGTATGTCGAACATAACAAAAATGATTACAGTGGAGACAAAATTTATCAGCCTACCCTCATATATATTGCAAAATGATTACCACAAGTCTGGTTAACTAACATCCATCACCAAACATAGTTAATTTTTTTTCTTATGATGAAAACTTTTAAAATTTACTATCAGCAACTTTCAAATTTCTGAGAGTATTATTAACTATATTCAGCATGTTGTACATTACATTCCCAAGAAATATATTTTATAAATGAAATTTTCTAGTTTTGATTCCTTTTACATTTTACCTACTCCCTACCTCCCACCACTGGCAACCACCAATCTGTTCTTTGTATCTGTGAGCTAGGTTTTAGGTTTTTGTTTTTGTTTTAGATTCCACATTATAGAATAAGATCATATGGTATTTGTCTTACTTTATATGATTTATTTCACTTAACAAAATGCATCTAAGTTTCATCCATGTCGTTGCAAATTGTAAGATTTCATTTATTTTTTTGGCTGAATAATATTTCATTATGTATATGTATATCATATATCTCACATATTATTTATCCATTCATCCATTAATGAACACTTTGTTTTCATGTCTTGACTATTGTAAATAATGCTGCAATGAACATAATGGTGCACATATCTTTTTGAGTTACTGTTTTTATTTTCTTCTGATATATATGCAGAGTGGAATTGCTAAATCATATGGTAATTTTGAATTTGTTTTGGTTTTTTTTTTTTGAGAAACATCCATATTGTTTTTAATGATGGTTGTAGCAATTCACATTCCCACGAACAGTACACAAGTGTTTTCTTTTCTCTACATACTTGCTAACACTTATTTTATCTTATCTTTTCTCTAATAGCCATTCTAACAGGTGTGAAGTGATATCTCACTCTGGTTTTGATCTGTATTTACCTGATAGTGATGTTGAGCAGGTTTTCCATACTTGTTGGCCCTCTGTATGTCTTCTTTGGAAAAATATCTATTCAGATCTTCGGTCTATGATTTTTAATTGCATTTTTTTCTGCTATTGAGTTATATAAAATCTTTATTTATTTTGGACATTAACCTCCTATTAGATATAAGATTTTCAAATCTTTTCTTCCATTTAGTAGGTTGGTTTTTAATTTAATTGATGATTTTCTCTGCTGTGCAGAAATTTTTTAGTTTGATATAATCCCATTTGTTTATTTTTGCTTTTGTTAACTTTGCTTTTGGGGTCAGATCAAAAAACACACTGCAAAGGTAAATGTCAAGGAGATGGCTGCTTATATTTTCTTGTATAAGTTTTATGGTTTCATGGCTTACATTCATATTGTTATGCTATTTTGAGTTAACTTTTGTGTGTAATGTAATATTGTGGTCATTTCATCCTTTTGCATTTAGCTGTCCAGTTTTCCCCATATCATTTATTAAAGAGGCTGTCCTTTTTTCATTGTACATACCTGGTTTCTTTGTCATAAATTATATGTGTGTGTTGATTCCTGGGCTCTCTAGTCTGTTCCATTGATCAATATCTCAGTTTTTATGCCAAAATCATGCTAATTTGATTACTATAATTTTGTAACATGGTTTAAAATCAGGAAGTGTGATTCCTCCTTTGTTCTTCTGTCTCAAGATTGCTTCATCTAATTGAGGTATTTTGTGGTTCTATACAAGTTTTTGAACTTTTTTACTTATTACTGAAAAAAATGGCATTGGAATTTTGATAGGGATTGCACTGAATCTGTAGATTATTGTAGGTAGTATGGACATTTTAACAATATTAATTCTTTCATTCCTTGAATATGGTACATTTTCCATTCATTTGTGTCCTGTTCAATTTCTTTCTTCAATGTCTTATAGTTCTTGGAGTGTAGGTCTTTTACTTTCTTGGTTAAATTTATTCCTAGGTATTTTATTCTTAGTAATGCAATTGTAAATGGGATTGTTTTCTTAATTTCTTTCTGATCATTTGTTATTAGTATGCAGAAACACAACAGACTTTTGTGTATCAATTTTGTATCCTGCAACTACTATACTGAATACAGTTTTGATGGAATCTTTAGAGCAAGTTTGTCCAACCTGCAATCCATGTGCTGCATGTGGCCCAGGATGGCTTTAAATGCAGCCCAACACAAATTCATAAACTTTCTTAAAACATTATGAGATATTTTTGTGATTTTTTAAAGCTCATCAGCTATTGTTAATGTTAGTGTATTTTGTGTGTGGTCCAAGACAATTCTTCTTCCAATGTGGCCCAAGGAAGCCAAAAGATTAAACACCCTTGCTTTAGGGTTTTCTATATAATATTACATATCTTTTACAAAGAGGAAAAATTTTATTTCTTTCTTTCAATTTGGATGCCTTTTATTTATTTTTCTTGCCTAATTTGCTCTGGCTAGGACTTACCATACTATGTTGAATAAAAATGTTCATGTCCCTGATCTTAGAGCAGCAGTGTCCAACTCTTTGGCTATCCTGGGCCACATTGGAAGAATAATTTTCTTGGGGAACACATAAAATACACTAACACCAATAATAGCTGATGAGCTAAAGAAAAAATAAAGGTATAAAAATCTCATAATGTTTTTAAAATTTGTGTTGGGCCACATTCAAAACTATCCTGGTCCACAGGTTGCACATGCCTGTCTTAGAGGAAGTTTGCAACTTTTCACTATTGAGTATGATGCTAGCTGTGGATTGTCATATATATATGGCTTTAATTTTTCTATGGTATGTTCCCTTTATACCTACTATGTTGAATTTTATTTTTTATCAAAATGAATGTTGAATTTTATTAAATGTTGTTTCTGAACCTATTCCGATGATCATATGATATGTCTCCTTAATTTTTTAATGTGGTGTATCACATTGATTGATTTGTGGATGTTGAACTGACTTTGTATCCCTAAAATAAAATTCAATTGATCATAATCTATGCTTTTCTTATGTATTGTTGAATTTAGATTGCTAATATTTTATTGAGTTTTGTTTTAAGATTTATTTTTATTGTTTTTGTCAGGGACAGAGAGAGGTACAGAGAGAGATAGAGAGAACGAGGAGGGCCCAGAATAGTCTCCATAGTTGCACATCACTGGTTTTTCCACATAGTTTCATTCCACAGGTGTGCGTAGGGCTGCACAGAGCAGGAGTCTCACCCCAGTGAGAACCAAACTGGGGACACTCCCCAGTTTCACATATGGGTCCACACAGGCCAGGGCCAGGATTTGATCCTCACTCCCCTGGGCTGAAAAGTGGGCGCTTAACCCACTGAACCATCCCAGATTCCCTGAGATTTCTTTGATCTATGTTCATCAGAGATATTTGCCTGTAATTTTCTTTTTTTATGGTGTCCTTGTCTGGTTTTGTATCAAGGTAATGCTGGCATCAGTTAATGAGTTGGAAAATGTTTCCTCCTTTTCTATGTTTTGGTTGTGTGTTTGTTTCCTTGATAAGTTTGAGGAGGATTGGTATTGACTTTTGAATGCTGGTAGAGCTTACCAGTGAAGCTTCTTGTCTTGGATGTTTGTTCGTTGGGAGGTTTTTTGATTACTGTTTCAGATTTCTTACTAGTTTGGTTTGTTCAGATTTTCTATTTCAACATGATTCAATATAGGTAGGTTATATGTTTCTACAAATTTATTTCTTTTAGATTATCAACATGGTTGGCATATATAGGTGCTCCTTGACTTACAATGGGGATATGTCTTGATAAACCCATTGTATGTTTAAAATATCATGGGTCAAAAATGCATTAATAAGCCTAACCTGCTGAAACTCAAAATTTAAACTAGCCAGTTTCTATTGAATACATATCACTTTTGCACCATTGTACAGTCTCTTATAATCTATTGTATATTTGGGTGGGGGGTCATTTGTAATGTCTCTTCTTTTATTTATAATTTTTAAACTTTAATTTCTTTTTCTTTTTATCTTGGTGAATCTATCTAGAGTATGTCAGTTTTGTTTATCATTTTAAAGAACCAGCTCTTAGTATTATCTTTTTAGGCTATTTCATTCATTTCTTCTCTGATCTTTACTTCCTTCTTTGGGCTTTGTTTGTGTTTAGTGGTTAGTTTTTTGATCCTTTTGTAGAAAGTTGGGTCATTTATTTAATATTTTTCTTATTTCTTGAGGTAGGATTTTTTAAATTATTTTAACAGAGAGACAGAGAGAAAAGGAGGAGGTCCCAAAGCAGTCTTCATAGTTGTACATCATTAGTTTTTGACATAGTTTCATTTCACACAGGTGGGCACAGGGCCACACAAGGTGGGAACTGGTCCAGGAGCTTCCTACAATGAAGGACACCCCTATCCCCTGAGCTGGGGGCCTCCCACATGGGAAGCGTGAACTGGCAGAAACCGAATTGGGCATCTCCCACATGGGAAGCACATCCTAATTCAGCATATGGGTATGCATGAGCCAGGGCCAGGATTTGATCCTCAGGCCCAAGGCTGCAAGGCAAGCGCTCGACTAGCTGAGTCATCCTGGCATCCCTGAGGTAGGTATTTATTGCTATGAACTTCTCTCATAGAACGGCCTTTGCTACGTCCTATATTTTTTTGGTATGTTGCGTTTTCATTTTCATCTGTGTCAAGGCAGTTTTGACATCACTTTTGATTTCTTCTTTGACATATATGTTGTCCAATAGTATGTTGTTTGATCTCCATATATTTGTGAACTTTCCAGTTTTCTCTTTGCAGTTGATTTTTAGTTTCATACAATTGTAGTAAAAAATGATTCTTGATATAATTTTATTCCTCTTAAATTTATTAATACATTTTTTTGTGGCTTAACATATGATCAAGCCTGAAAAATATTTTATGTGCTCCTGAGGAGGATGTATATTCTATTGCTTTTGGATGGAATGTGCAGTATATATATATATATATATATATATATATATATATATATATATATATATATATATAATCTGTTATGTCTCTATAGTGTAATGCAAGCTTGTCCAACCTGTGGCCCATATGCCACATGCAGCCCAGGATAACTTTGAACATGATTCAATACAAATATGTCAACTTTCTTAAATTGAGTTTTGTTGTGTGTGATTTTGTTTTAGGACATTAACTATTATTGTTAGTGTGTTTTATTTGTGGCCCAAGGCAATTCTTCTTTCAGTGTTGCCCGAGGAAGCCAAAAGGTTGGACACCCCTGTTGTAATGTATCATTTAAGACCAATTTCCCTATTTGTTTTTCTATCTGGATGATCTATCCATTGATGTAAGTAGGATACTAAAGTTCTCTACCTTTTTGAATTGCTGTCCATTTCTGTTTATTTATATTTGTTTTACTCATTTATTAAGGTTCTCCTATAATGGGTGCATAAATATTCACAAATATTATATCCTTGTGTTGAATTGACCCCTTTATCTTTGTGTAATGTCCTTTATTGACTTTTATTACAGTCTTTGTTTTAAAGTGTATTCAGTCTGATGTAAGTATAGCCACCCCAGATTTCTTTTGGTTTCTAATCACATGGACTGTATTTTCTATCTGTTCACTTTTAGTCTGTATGTGTCTTTACAATTGAAGTATCTTTTTTCCTCATATCCATTTAGCATATAGATGCTCTTTCTTTTTGTTCAACAACTGTATATCTTTTGATTAGAGAATTTAGTTCATTTATACTTAAATTATTTATGGGTATGTACTGATTGCCATTTTGTGAATGGTTTTGTGGTTGTTTTGTGGTTTCTCTCTACTCCTTTCTTCTTCCCTTGCACTCTTCCTTTGTGGTTTGATGACTTTCTTTAGTGGCATGCTGAGATTCCTTTCGCTTTATATTTTGTATATGAAATTTAGGTTTTTGTTTTGTGGCTACTATGAGGTTTAAACATAAAATATATTTTCAATGGTCTGTTTCAAGTTGATAATAACATAAGTTTAAATGCATTCTAAAACTCTACACTATTACTTTCTCTCCACATTTTATGTTTATGATATTACATTTTGCATCTTTTTATCTTGTGTATTTCTTAACTAATTATTGTAGTTATTCTAATTTTAACTACTTTTATATTTTAACCTTCATACTAGATTTATAATTAACTAACTCCTTGTACTTTTATTTACCTTTACCAGTGAGATGCATACTTTCATATTCATATGTTTCTCTGTTAATAATTAGCACCCCTTCTTTTCACCTTAAAAAAGTATTTTAGCATTCCTTGCAAGACTGGTTTAGTGGTGTTGAATTCCTTTACTGTTGTTTGTCTCGAAAACACTGTTTGTTTGGAATGAACCAGAAAGAGGGCATAAAGATGGCACCTGCTGGAATGAAGGGAGGAAAAAGGCCTATAGTTTAAGAAAAATAAAAAGATGGTACCTATCACACTCTGCCTCAGGATAGTATCCCAGGAGGCCTAAAACTGTGCTAGATTAGATGCCTGTCCAACCAGATGATGCTTTAAGATTAGTAAATGAGATTCTTTCACAGAAAATCTG
This sequence comes from Craseonycteris thonglongyai, assembly GCA_004027555.1. NCBI lineage: Eukaryota > Metazoa > Chordata > Mammalia > Chiroptera > Craseonycteridae > Craseonycteris > Craseonycteris thonglongyai. Next base: position 13,640 of record PVKE010023033.1, read on the forward strand.
AGTGTAATTGACTGTTTCTATGCTGGGCCCTGAGCTCTTTAAGAGTCATTTGTCTCATTGCTCTAGCTGCCAGTCTCAAGGATGCAAGCGCCATTGGTTTTCAAAGATAGACCTTCTGGAGGTTTCTCGGGTGCAAGTTTTAGAAGTTGGTATGCCCAGTGTGTGGTTAAAACTGTACTCCACAGAGAGAAGCTTTGGGTTATGAGTTCTCTTCCAATGGTGAGTCACTATGTTGGAAGAACGGTTTATGGCTAGATTGTTTCTCAGCATCTCCTACCCACTTTTATGTAGTTTTTCCCCCCCCCCCCTTGTTTGTCCAATGTGTAATCATCATTCAACTAGTTTTTAGGTTTTTTCCAGAAGGAATTGCTCCATATGTACTTGTAGATTTGGTGTGTCCATGGGAGTAGGTTAGTTTAAAATCTTCCTACATTGCCATCTTAAACTAGAACCCTAAAATAACTCTTCACTTTCTTTATCTTCCCCATATATTTTAATTACTTTTTCTACAATTGCCCTTTTTGTTTAACATGGCATATAAACACTTAGGTCCAGCTGCTCTGTTGGATCTTAATTTTTCTAAAGATGCTCCCATGTACATAAAGAGTTCTGTACACTTTTCTCAGGTTAGTCTGTCTTACACCAATTTAATTCTTAGACCCAGCTGGAAAATTTAAGAGGATAGAGGTAAAGTTTTGTCTTTCCTAAGTCTCAATAAAATATATATACTTTTTCATGTCTAGTCACAGTAATTCAGGGTTGTTTGTTTGTTTGTTTTTTGTTTTGAGACTTACTACTCAAGAGAGGAAAGCTTCTAGCAGGGCATACAGCAATGTCTCTAACAACTCAGCCATATGTGCTTCTCATGTCATTTGGCAGAGAGAGAGATGAAGTGTAGTGTTTGTTAAGGCATTGATTATATTTATAAAGGAAATATTGGGTTACTCTTACATATTGGAAATAGAAAAGGGTATGATTGGAACCTGGATGATCTCCCAGGTCCTTAGGCTACCAAGCCCAATACTATAACTATTTATAGGCCAAGTTACCAAAGGATGAGATTCCTTGGTAATAAAAACTTGAGTTATCCCAATAACTAAATAATAGCGGAGATACTTGCTAAAGACAGAGGGAACATGGAATGGACTTTGGAAAATATAAACTTTACACATGTTTCCTCCCTGCTGGGTTATGCATTTGTTTATTTTTTAAATGATCATTTGGATTTCCTGTCATTCCCCACATTGCAAACCAGTGGTGTATCAAATTAATCATTTAAAAACAAAACAGTTACCTGGTGTCGTAAGTATGAATGTACAACCATAAGTCAAAATTCCATTATTGACAGCAAGAAATCAGGTAAGTAAAATGACACTCAAATCAGATACTATTGGACACATTAAAAGTTGAATTATTCTAAACCATCTTAATCAGTGAGAGAAAAGGGGAAGGAGCAGTGTAGAGATGGGGCTGCAGTATGCAACCCAGGTCTGATGTAAGATGGGGTTTTGGGAGACTGGGGCCAAAGTGGAGCTAGATCCTGGGGGGACTGTAGCAGAGATCTGATTGGAGCAGAGGCCCCATGAGACTGTGGATAATTTAAAATCTGAACCCAAGCTATGTCACACTAAAGCCCCATTCAAAACACTAGGTGAAATAGGGATGAAGCAGGGGTGGGGGTGGGGGGCTGAACCACCCAAGGTAGAGAAGGAAAAAGGCCCCAGCCACAGCTCAGCACACATGGAGTCAGTGGCTGACAAGTTCTGCAGCACCGATTTGAACACAAATCAGCTCTGAGAGAAACTGCTTCCACAGCCACTGGCTTTCAAGATCAAAGTGTAGCCCTAGAAGACTAGTGGGCGTGGGCAGGGGAGGAGAAAGACTGAGCCATGCCTCCACCTTGGCTGACAGGATTCCCTGCTCATGGCAGTATCTGTGTCTATATCTCAGCTGTGCTCCTCTGCCCAGCACTCAGCCAGCTGGGCCAGCACCCTAAAACCCAGTAGTGCAGACTCAAAAGGGAAAATGGCTCTGGGTGAGGGTGATTCTAAGGATCAATAGCTGGGAAAGCAGAGCCCACTGCTGGATGAGGTGCAAATGGGGCTGGGGAGAAAAAAGAAAAGCTGAGCCACATGCCACTGCTTCAGCAGGCCAGCTTCTCTACTCATGGTGGGATTGGCTCCTCTCAGCTGAACCCACCTGCTCAAACCTATATCAGCTGGGCTGGCAACATGAGGCCAAGTGACGTGAACTCAAACACAGATTGGCTCTGGGTGAGACTGACTCTAAGAACCTGTAGCTGTGAAGGCAGACCACACCCCTGGAAGAGTGGCAAACCAGGGCTCAGAATAAGGAAGAGAGGCAGAGCCCCATGGGTGCACATATACTGACATGTTGGTCCCCTGATGACAGAGAAATTTGTTATTGTGTCTTGGCCCACCTCTGCCTACCCCCAAACCCCTTCACCCCTACTGCTAGCCTTCTATTAGCTAAGCCAGCACTTTGGGGAGCAATCCCAGGAAACAAAACAGCCATAATCATACTGCCCTCACCTACCAGAAAGAATTTTTGGACACAGAAACTGACTGCTTCCCCTAACACTCTCCCAAAACTCCCCTTCCCTCAATTGAACCCAACTATGACGTGCTATACAGCAAAATGAAAAAGAAAGCTCCAAATACCCCATAATGCAAACTCAGCTCATTCCCAACCAACCCTGCCCTGGTGAAAACATACAGGAGAGCTCAGAAAAACTGCAAAACCTGGGTGCAGCAGCTGGATTTCCCAACACTGATCTTAGAGGCATACCACACAATCCTTCACCTCACTTTCCCAAAGAGGAGGTGCATTGAGACCAAGACAACTGGGTCAAAGAAGAGAAGCTGATCTAGGAAATCTCCCAGAAGGAAAACATACTCATGCCTAGGGTATGGTGACCAGATTTTAACATTGGTAAAGTGGGACACCATTGACCGTGGGGGAGGGGGTTCTTGATTAAAAATTTGGTCTATCTCCCGCCGTTCCCTAGCTTGTCCTGCATTCTTTCCAAAAACCAAGACTTTTTTAAAACACCGCGGGACGCAGGACAAATTGTTAAAAATCGAGACTGTCTCGCCAAAAGCGGGATGTCTGGTCACCTTAGCTAGGGTGGAAAAAAGAAACAAACAAACAACAATAAAAAAAAAAACACCTAGAAAACATCAAATGCAATGGCTACCTCAGGATTCAAAGCCACTCTGAAAGAAAATAAAAAATCTCCAGAAAAGAAGCTTACAGAATTAGAAGCATATAATCTAAGTAAAACTGAATTCAGAAACGCTTATTTTAAGACACTTAGAGAGGTCAAAAACTGCTGGTAAAGTCCCCAGACACAGTTAAATGACCTCAATAAGAAAATGTGTGGAAAAAAGGTGAATACTTTACCAACAAAATTGATAAGTTAGAGAAGAACCAACAGAAACTCCTGGAAAATAAAGGTATAAGAGGAGAACTGAGAAAAGAACAAATGAGCATAGGAAAGAGGGTTGACCACATGGAGGAAAGAATTCGCAATATTGACAATAGAAACATGGAAATTTCTCAGAAGGACGATGAAAGAGATCTGAGAATTGAGAGAAATTAAAGAGCTCTACAAGAACTATCTGACTGCATTAGAAATAGCAAAATTAGAATAACAGGTGTACCAGAAGGAAGTGAGCGGGTGTCTTCACAGAGCATTTTAAAACAGATAGTAGATGAGAACATTCCAAACCTATGGAAAGAACTGCAACTCCAAATTCAAGAAGAAAAAAGCAGCTCTAACTACCAAGACTCTAGCAGATCTTATCTAAGGCACATTATTCAGAAGATGTGAAAAATTTTTTAAAAAGAAAGAATCGTCAAGGCAGTTGGGGGTGGGGAATATATTTGAAAACCTATCAGGCTACTATCAGACTTCTCAGCAGAAACTCTTCGAGTCAGAAAGGAGCGGAGCCAAATTTTCAAAATTTTGAAAGAGAGAGACTACCAATCAAGAATAAACTATCCAAGGACATCATCAAGATGGCAGCATGAGAGGAGCTCCTGGAAAGACAACAATTTAGACAACTAAAATCCAACCAGAGAATCCCTAAGCAATACATAGCTTCAGCTGAGGAACCCACTCATCACAAGAAAATACCTAAAGCTGGAGAAATGGAGGCAAATGGGAAAGAAAGGGAGCAGTGTGGAGAAATGCCACAGAGCATGACCCACAGATCAATCCAGTGACTGAACCAGAGGCTGACCCGAGTCCAGCAGAGGAGAGACTGACTGAGGTGGGAGGGTGAGAGCACAGGTTGAGATGCAGAAGGACTCAGTTGGAGGCATGGAATGGACAGAGGCAGAGGCATAGATGGCCAGAGCATGGGGTGGATGGGAAAAGTGGGCACAGCTGACTGTGGAGAGAGGCCCTGATGGGAGAGTGAGGGGAGATCTGTGGCATGGTGAGGGTGGCCAGAGCACAGTTCAGGAGGCCGGAGCAAGGCACCAGCAGTAGCCAGAGATTGGTGCAGGTGGGCAGAGTGAAGATCCAGCTGTTGGCGCTTGAATTGGGTGGCTGGAGGTGGGGGCCCTCAGAGTGTGAGGCCAGCGACTGGAGTCAGAGGTGGGTGTTCCAGTGGCTGGAGTGCCAACACCGGGAGTATACACGTGACTGGGGTACAGAGTGGCCCTCAGTGAGGTGAGGCCCCAACCAGAGCACCACATGGCCTTGGGCACAGAGCCTGGCTGCTTTCCCTTGCTGTCGCCCAGGGATCGCCCTGTATGCCTTATCCACAGCCTTCAGTGAGCTGCTACCAGGAAGCTGCCATTACCCTATGACACAATCAGACCTGTGTTTTTCCCCCAATAAACCCTGTCCCCACTCTTCCCGCTGAAGCCAGCGAGGGAAGCTGCCATTAACCTGTGAAGCAAACAGACCTGTGCCTTTCCCAACAAGCCCCACTCCCACCTGTCCCACTGAAGCCAGCAGAGGGATCTAACAGTTTCTGACAGCAGTGGGATCGCAGAGGCATGAAATACAATCGCCCACCGTACCTTTCCAAAGAGAAGGAATACAGAAACCAGGGTGACTGAGTCAAAGAGAAGCCCACCTTCTAGAAAGTTTCCCACTGTGAGAAAAACAAATAAACAAGAGAAAATATTTTAAGATATTAACACCAGCTAGAATGTAAAAGAAAGATATTTTCACATCTACCAGGGCAAAAGTCCTCATATTCAGGAAACAAAATGCTCCTACAGTGATGAATACCCCTTTGAACAACAGAGCTCAGAAGGAAAGAGAAAACTCCAGAAAAGAAGCATGAAGATACGGAATTATATAGCTAAATGACAGAGAATTCAGTCTGCAATTATAAAGACACTAAAAGAGATCAAAGTAAACAGGCAGAGTACAAAGAAGGAGCTAAGTAATCTCACAAAGGAAATTGAATCTATGAAAAAGATGCAAGTAGAAATTGTGGACATAACACAATAAAAGAAATGAAAGCCTCTTCAGTAAACGGTGCTGGGAAAAATGGAAAACCACATGCAAAAGGCTGAATGTGAACTGTGATCTCTCACCATATACCAAAATTAACTCAGAATGGATTAAAGACCTCCAAATAAGAAAGAAAACAATAAATTGCATAGAAGAAAACATTGGTACTAAAATTATAAATCTGGGGTTCAGGGAAGACTTTGTGAACCTAACCTCAATGGCAAGGGAAATAAAAACACAAATAAATGAATGGGACTTTATCAACCTAAAAAGCTTCTGCATTGCAAAGGAAACAATCAACAAAGCAAAGAGGCAACCAACTAACTGGGAGAAAATGTTTGCAAATAATCTCTCTGATAAAGGACTAATAACAAAAATATACAGAGAACTTGCACAACTCAACAATAAAATAACAAGCAATCCAATTAAAAAATGGGCAGAAGACCTAAACAGAAACTTCTCTCATGAAGACATACATATGGCCAGCAGATATATGAAAAAATGTTCAATTTCACTAGCAGTTAGGAAGATGCAAATAAAAACCACAGTGAGGGGAAAGCCGGGACGGCTCAGCGGGTTGAGCGCTCGCTTTGGGGCCATGAGGACCGGGGATCAAATCCCGGCTCCGGCCCAGGCAGGACCCACATGCTGAACTGGGGAGTTCCCACAGTTCGGTTCTCTAACTGTCTCTGTCTCTGTCTCTCTCTCTATCTGTCAAAAAGTGGAATGGAGGTAACTATGCACTGAAGACAAAGAGATAATTTCTCTCTATAAATGTGAAAAAAGATAAAAAAAAAAAAAAAAAAAAAAAAAAAAAAACCACAGTGAAATACCATCTCACACCTGTTAGAATGGCTATAAGTAACAAGACAAGGAATAACAAATGCTGGAGAGGCTGTGGAGAAAAAGAAACCCTTATACACTATTGGTGGGAATGTAAACTGGTATAACCACTGTGGAAGACTGTATGGGGATTCCTTAAAAAGTTAGGAATGGAATTGCCATATGACCCAGCAGTCCCTCTACTGGGTATGTACCCAAAAAAACCTGAAAACCTTAATCTTCAAAGGTGTCTGTACCTGCATGTTCATTGCAGCACTGTTCACAGTGGCCAGGACATGAAAACCACCAAAATGCCCTTTGATAGATGACTGGATAAAGAATGCTACTCAATGATAAGAAAAGATGAAATACAGTCATTTGTGACAACATAGATGGACCATAAACCACCTTATTAAGTTAAATAAGTCAGACTGAAAGAACCAGGAAACATATGACCTCACTCTCACTTATAGATGGATTATAAAACTGAAAGTAACAAAAAAACAGACTATGGACACACGCAATAGTTTGGTATTTACCTGAGGGAAGAGGAGGAGAGGGGGAGGGGGAGTGGGGAGGGGAGGTTGGATTGGGCACCAGAATTATGGACACACTCAATAGTTTGGTGACTATCTGAGTAAAAGGGAGGAGGGGGAAGGGAGAGTGGTGGAGGGAGGTGGGAGTGGGCACCAGATGTATGGTGATGGAGGGAGAACTGATTCTGTGTGGTAAGCACATAATGCAGTGCATGGATGATATGATGCAGATTTGTACATCTAAAAACTGTTTGTTACCAATCTATGTCATCCCAATAAATTTAACAATTAAAGAAAAAGAAATGAAAAATGAAATAGCTAGCAAAGAAAGCAGAGCTGACCAGAGGGAGGAAAGAATTAGTGAAATCAAAGACAAAAATTTGGAAATGTCACAGAAGGAAGTAGAGAGAGACCAAAAAGCCAAAAGAAATGAAAGATATCTATAAGAACTATCTGACTCCATTAGAAAAAATAATATAAATCAAACAGGTATTCCAGAGGAAGCAGAGAACGAGATGGGCACACAGCATTTACTTAGACAAATAGTAGATGAGGAGATCCAAGATGGCGGCATGAGAGGAGAACGCCGATAACTGCCTGGGAAGGGCCTTGTGAACACAGGGGAATCCACAGGGGAAACCCTGAGAAGAAACCTCAACTAAGAGAACCACACAACACGGAACAACACACAAAGGTTAGAGAAAAAAGGGGAGAGCGGGAGAGGAAAAGGGAAGCAGCAGTTTGGGGACAGAGACTCGGAGTGCTGCCCGGGGCTGGCAAAAACAAAGGAGGATTGGGGGACTACAGTCAAAGTGGAGCTGGATCGAGGGCGGGCTGGAAGCCGAGACCTAGGGAGCGTGGAATCCCCACAAGACTGTGGACAATTTAACATCCGAACTCAAGGGATAGCATACAGTGCCCTAATCAGATCACAGAGCCTAAAGTAGAACAGGGACTGTGGAGCAGGGTGGCTGCACTTCCCGGCGGGTGGGGTGAGAGCAGGGCACCAGCCCACAACAGCTCAGCACCCCTGATTTACGGAGGAGATTGACTGTGAAGGAGTGCCTTCTGAGGACAGGGCTCTTGGAGTGAGGGCTGGGGCTTGAGTGGGCATAGCTGCATTGGACGTGCTCAGAGTGAATCCAGCGGTCTCAACAGAGCTGAGAGCATAGAGCTGCTGCCGCCCGAGCTATGGCCTGTGCGCACAGGACTTTCGGTGCCCCATCCACTGGGCCGCTGTGCATCACTGCATGCGCGCAACGGGCTATCGGTGCCCTGCCCACCGGGCTGCGCTGCCTGCCCACCGGTGCGCTACAGGGTTTTTGGCACCCTGCTTGCCAGGCCACCGCAGCGCCGCTGCCTGTGCGCGGGACCGGCTTTTGGCGTCCCGCCCACCGGGCCTCTGGGGCGTTGTGGACCGCATGCAACTGGGCTGCCTGCCGGGTCTCCACGGTGTCATTGCCTGTGCAAGGGACTGCACAGCCGACCAGAGCCTCTGCCAAGCCCCAGCCCATCCAAGTGCTGCCCTGCGGGCGTGCCTTACAGATACAATTGAAGGAGGGGCAGGCAGGAGGAGGAAAGACCAGAGCTCTAGCAACCCGCCCACACTGAACCACCAGCCCCCCTGCTGAAAGAGGAATCAGCTATTGTGTCTCAGGCCCGCCATAGCTCCTACTCACATGCCGCCACCCCTGCCCACACCTTTTCTACCCTGCTACCTAACAGCTAAGACAGCAACCTCAAGTGCCCAAGGACACAGAAGCTGTCTGCTTCCCCCAACCCTCTCCCAAAATCTCCTTCTCCCACACCTGAGTCCAAAAGGAAAAATAAAGAGAAACCCATCTGATAGGCAAATCCTCAGAGGGAAAACAGACTCATGAATAAAGCAAAAAGAACCACATCAAACACAATGCACACCTCAGAATCCAAAGCCCCTCCAGAAGATCAGGGGCAGTCTTTAGTAAAGGACCTTGCACACTTGGAATCAAACCTAAGTGAAACAGAATTCAGGGCTGCATTAATCAAGAGATTCAGAGAGCTCATTCAATGCTGGCAAAGTACCCAGACACAGTTAAATGACCTCAACAAGAAATTTTCTGAGCAAAATGAGTACTTTACCAACAAAATTGAGAAGCTAGAGCAGAACCAAAACGAACACCTTGAAATGAAAGGCATCATGGGAGAGCTGAAAAAAGAACTGACCAGCAGAGGAAACAGGGCTGACCAGCTAGAGGAAAGGATGAGTGAAATTGAAGACACAAACATGGAAATGTCACAGAGGGAAGAAGAAAGGGAAAGGAAAATCAAGAGAAATGAAAGAGCCCTACAAGAACTCTCTGACTCCATCAGAAAGAACAATATTAGAATAATAGGGGTACCAGAAGGAAGCGAGATGAAATCTTCTCAGAGTCTACTAAAACAAATAGTGCATGAAAATTTCCCTAACCTGTGGAAGGAATTACAGCCCCAAATCCAAGAGGAAAGCAGAAGCCCTAACTTCCTAGACCCTAGCAGATCTTCTCCAAGGCACATTGTTCTGAAGATGACAAAAATCAATGACAAAGAAAAAAACCTCAAGGATGCCAGGGAAAAACAAAACATAACTTTCAAAGGAAAACCTATCAGGCTGTCACCTGACTTATCAGCAGAAACTCTGCAAGCCAGGAGGGAGTGGACCCCAATCTTCAAAATATTAAAAGAGAGAAATTTCCAGCCAAGCATTAACTATCCAGCAAAATTAACCTTTAGGTATGAAGGAGGAATTAAGGCCTTTACAGATATACAGAAGTTGAGGGAATTCTCCAGCTCAAAACCAGCATGCCAAGAAATACTAAAGGAGGCTATCCGACCTGAATCCAGAAATCAAAATAAATGGAGAAAAATTGGGACAACAAAAAAATAAAAAGGAAAGAAGAAACGGATACAGGACATCCTCATATACCAATCATCACCCTGAATGTAAATGGATTGAATTCACCAATAAAGAGGCACAGGGTAGCAGACTAGATTAAAAAACAAAATCCAACCATATGCTGCCTACAAGAGACACACCTCAGCCACAGGGACAAAAATAGACTCAGGGTAAAAGGATGGAAAACAATACTCAAGGCAAATGGCAGTCAGAGAAAAGCTGGAGTGGCCATACTGATTTCTGATGAAAAAGACATCAGGATTAAAAAAATAATAAGACATAAAGATGGTCATTACATCTTGATAAAAGGGACAATACAACAAGAAAATATCACACTCATCAATATATATGCTCCGACTCAGGAAGCACCAAAATTTATAAAGCAACTACTAACAGAACTAAAAGGAGAATTTGACAAAAATACAATTATAGTAGGGGATCTAAACACCCCCCCTGACAACATTGGACAGATCATCCAAGCAGAAACTAAATAAGGAGATTGCAGCTTTAAATGATACATTGAAGGAAATGGACATAATTGACATTTACAGATCATTCCAGCCTACAACAAAGGGCTATACATTTTACTCTAGTGCACATGGACCATTTTCAAGGATAGACCATATCCTGGGACTTAAATCCAACCTCACCAAATTTAAGGGCATCCAAATCATACCAAGTGTATTCTCAGACCACAAAGCGTTGAAACTTGAGATCAATTGCAAAAGATCAAGTGCAGAGATAACCACATATACGTGGAGATTGAACAACATGCTATTAAAAAGGGACAGGGTCAAAGAGGAAATTAAACAAGAGATTAAAACATTTGTAGAAATGAATGACAATGAAAACACGACGTACCAGAATTTCTGGGACACAGCAAAAGCAGTATTAAGAGGGAAATTTATATCATTACAGGCCTAAATCAAGAAACAAGAAAAACTACAAGTAAACACCCTCACATCTCATCTTATAGAGCTAGAAAAAGAACAGAGGTCCCCAAAGCCAGCAGAAGAAAATAACTAATAAAAATCAAAGCAGAACTTAATGAAATCCAGAAAAGAAAAACAATAGATAAAATTAATGCCACAAAGAGCTGGTTCTTTGAAAAAATCAATAAAATCGACAACCACTGGCTAGGCTCACCAAAGGACAAAGAGAAAAATCTCATATTTCCAGAATACGGGACGATAGGGGAGAGATTACAACGGATGCTGCAGAAATACAAACAATCATAAGAGATTATTATGAAAGACTCTATGCCAACAAATTTGACAACCTAGAGGAAATGGACACATTTCTAGAAACATATAGTTTACCAAAACTGAACCAAGAAGATTTGGATAACCTAAATAGACCAATCAACAGTACAGAACTTGAAACAATTATCCAAAAATTGCCCAAAGGCAAAAAGACCTGGACGAGATGGCTTTACCAATGAATTCTACCAGTCATTCAAAGAAGAATTAATGCCCATCCTCCTCAAACTACTCCAGAAAATTCAAGAGGAGGCAGTACTACCCAACTCTTTCTATGAAGCTAATATCACCCTAATACCAAAACCTGGGAAAGACAATACCAAAAAGGAAAACTATAGGCC
>PVKE010023034.1:0-24993 GCA_004027555.1 Craseonycteris thonglongyai
GTGAGGTGGACTTATACATCTGTAAACTGTCTAATTGTTACCAACCAATGTAACCTCATCAAATTTAACAATAAATTTAAATAAATAAATAAATAAATAAATAAAATAAAATAATTCACCAGAAAAAATAAAAAAATAAAAAAAATAAAAAATAAATGTGTGCATATTTTATCATGTTACTATATTTAAAGCTATAAAAATATTGTCTTTTCAGAAAGTTTGTGAAGAAAAGGAGCGGTAATGAAAGAAGTCAAACTAGATATTAATAGGTAGCTATAAAGAGTTGTTTCTTTACCTTTTTAATTACTAAGGGATTCTCACTGGAAGTTTTGAAGCACTCCTTGATTTTTCTACAGGGCTCTGAAATAATATTGAGAAAAAATATATTTAGATGGAACAACAACAAAAAAATTCTATCACATGCCACATATGACTTTAGTTGCTGAAATAGATGAGCATACATCTGAATTTGAACTAAGGGCACCTGGGGATCTGTTTATAAGTATTAGAAAATCTGTAGGTAGAATTATTCTGCAATAGCATAGTAAAAGCATATTTATATTACAAAGCTAGTTCTATAGCCAGGAAGATGATATGAAGAAACACTGTACGAGCTTTCTTGATCTGAGTAAACTGGTTTTTAAAAGTACCTATTTCAGTGTAAGACATATTTTTCTGTTACCTATCCATATAACTGTCACCTTCTCTAATTAAAGAAACTATATGCACGTTATTTGCCCTATAGACAGAAAGAGAAGATATATGCTGAGTTCTTCTTACATTCTTTACTTTATTTCTTGTTTCATCGGTCTTTTAACCTTACCCATTTCATACAGTCATCTAACTCAATCCCTTAAATTGCCCTAAAACCACTTAAACATTTACTTAATTTTCTTTGCATTAATGTAAAGCTATACTCAGTGTAAGTGATGCTATCTTTTTTACTGAAACTGTAGTTAATACAATTTTTTTAAGATTAAAAGATTTTAGGTGTATACTCAATAGTAACTACATTTATTACTTAGAGTAAGGAGAATAAAGTTATGTGTGTATGTCATTAAGTTAGTGTTAGCTTTGGGGAAACAGATACCACTCCAGCTATTTTAAGCAAAAATGTAAATAATACAGGAAATTGGTTGTATGTACTGTCATGAGAAGGGCTGGAGCAGAGAACTCTAGTCTTGACCCTTCACAAATCATTTCAAGAACAGCACCTTGCATGTGGCCCACCAAGGGGCACAGGCTTTCTCACAGTCAGGAGGAAGGGGTGTCATGAGGTTGTTGCCATTTCAGTGGTTGTCACAACATCCATGAGGCTATAGATTAGGCACTGGATCGCTGCTGCAATTAGGAAGCCACTATATCTATTGACTTTGTCTTTTAACACCTATACATTCAGAATCTGAGCATTGGGACGTTATAGTAAAAAAATTTTAAAAAAAAAAGTCTTCAGTTATGCATAATGTAGAACATCAACAAAAAAATTGATCTTAGCCCCACATCTGCAATATAAATTTTACCAGATGGTATCACCTAATTCCCATCCAGGGGCTCTTGCAAATGTAATTTTTAAGTTTCTGCATTTTACAGTATAAGAAGGGACACCAAAAGGATGGGGGAATTAGTGGGCCTTGATTCTTCATTGCTAGTAGAAAGGATAGAAGAGGAACTCTTAAAAAGATGAAATGAGTTAAGGGTGAATACCGTAGAATGAAATCACATAGTAAGTACTCTTAATGATCCTTCTTACCGTTATCTTTGGAAAGATATATATTTTACCACATTATACCAAAATAATTTTTAGGTGTCCTGTAATGTTTAGTAATAGCATGTAATTGTGCAGGATGGAAGAAAGAGAACTGGCTATAATTTATGCCATCCAGAATTCCTTCTATTTTACCTTGACCTTTAGATTTTTCTATACTCTGTGTATTTTTTTCTTGTACTGTATTAGTTTGAGGTTACAACGTAATGATTTGATATATGCATGTATTACAAAATCATTATCACAATAAATTTAGTTAACATCCATAACCTTACAAAGTTACAGAATTTTTTGTGATGAGAATTGTAAGGTCTACACTCAGCTTTCAAATATACAATACACTATTGCTAACAATCATGATGCTGTACTTTTGGTTAGTCCCTCTTTATTTCAATTCAGTAAACATAAACTAATTAATAAAGTTGTTTTCTAAAGACCAGGCACTATGCAGGAACCTGAGGAGATACCAAGAAAAGCAAAAACATGGAGCCCTGCCCTTAAGGAGTTGACCATCCAGGTGGGAAGACGTAAACATTAATTCCATCCCTACTCATTGCCCCAGCTCACTTGTTCCCTATCAATGTTGTCTAAACATTCATTGTTGGTATCTCTTAACTACTGCTGTAGGGACTAGAGACTAGAACCACACCAAATACGTCTTGTTCACGGTACTAATATTCTTAGTAACATTTTTGAACTATTGGATTGAGATTAGATAAGTGAAATTTTTTTGTAATGAATACCTATTTCACAGTGAGAAAATGTCATGACTAGTTAAAAAGTCACTGCAGCTATAGTAGCAATCATCTAGATTATTTTCCCTGTGGCAGTTTGCAGGAGAGCTCAGGAAAGCGTTCCTCAGCTGAGAGGGACTCACCAGAATGAGGCCGTGGTGGGGGCACTTTGACCCTGTAGGGGTGGGATGAGACTTCTCTGACTGTGCTCTCCAGTGCTGTGGTGCTGGGTGGACATGGTATTTCGTCCTTCTCTAAGTGGTGCAACTGGCCAACACCCCACAAGGTTCCCAGTGAGTTCTCATCATCTTTCACAGTACAGATGGGAGTGTTATTCAAACCTAGGTGAGTAAGGATAAAAAGACCAAATCACTAGATGAGGTTTGGGGCAGGTTATCTTTGAGTGATCAGCAGTTTCTCTCCCAACCAGATATTGTTAAATGTGAGTAAGATGTCAGACTTCAAATTCTACAAACCAGTGCTAGTCTTTGAAAGTCTGTGTAGCAAATAATACTTACAATACCTGATTCCTTACAATGATCTGCCATCTTGTTAGCCTTGAGAACCAGACCCACAGCTTTGATCTTGGTCTGAGAGTCGAGTGGAGTAGGTCTGCTTCCATCCCAAACAGACTTCTCATTTCCTAACTTTTGATAATGACTAAGAGGAATTGTGTTAGTCTTCTTTGTGAATGTCAGATAGAGATTTTTGAAAGCATCTGGAATATCTCAGTGTAGCAAGGCCTCCTAAAAGACGTAGACTGGCTTTTATTTTGTACTGGCAGAAGGAAAAAAGATGTTGGGGTCAGTAATAGGAAGCAGGATAAGGTAAATTGTGTGGGAAGGAAGGAAGAAAATAAGGTACAAAAGAACCTCCTTCCTCATGTCAAAGCTTTCTGGGTTCATTCCCTCTCCTACAACACCTGTTGCTTTTGGCTCAAATATTGATTTATAGATAGGTCATCTTTTCAGTTCAGTACTATGTCATGTCATATTGAACAGCTTAGGACATGGGGACACGCATGGCATTGCCTATGTTAATGAATCAATTATGAGACATGGTAATACATGGCTACTTTGTTTCACAAGTTGAACAGGAAGCTTCTCAAGAGTGATTTCGTATTTGCCCATTCCTCCAAATCTCCCTCTGGTAAATGGTACTATAAATTCAGTGCCCTTCTTAAACTCCTTCCCTTTCCTTCAATACTTCTTTTGATCTTGTCACTTTTTTTCTTCCAACTGTTTTGTAAAGTAAACATCTTCTCCTGCTGGCCACTATTACAGGTCCTTTCTGGGCCACTATTATCTCCTTTTCTGACTACTGCTTTTGCAACTTGTAGCCTCCTAACTGCTCTACTTCCACCTTTGCCCTCATCTCATCCATTCTCCACAGAACAATCAGGAAGATTATATTACTATAAAATGTAAACTTAAGTGCTTAAACATCTTAGCCCAAACCCTTCAGAGCTTCCCATGCACTTAGGATAACACTGTGTTATGTTGCCATAGGCTAAAATGTTCACTATGATGGGGCCTTTGCCTCATGACTCATCTGATACCGATATGCTCCCACCCCCTCATTATACATGTGGTACACTGGACCTATCTAAGTTCCTTAAACATGAAAATGCACCTTTGGATTTCCACTCATACTGTTGCCTCTAGTCATAAAATTTTTGCCTTATTATTTGGTCTTTCTCATTTTGTAGGTATTGGTAAAAATATCACTTAAAAGAGACACGCCAGTCTCTACATCCTTAATCTAAATTAGGGATGTCTAACCTTATGCCTTCTCTGGGCCACACTGGATGAGGAAGAACTGTCTTGGACCACACATAAAATACACTAACACTCACGATTACTGATGAGCTAAAAAAAAAAAAAAAATCTCACAATGGTTTTAAAAAGTTCACAAATTTGTGTTAGGCTACATTCAAAGCCGTCCCCGGCTGCGCGTGGCCCATAGGCCGCAGGTTGGACAAGCTTGATCTAAATTACATTTCTTAACGTCTGTCCTCACAGTACCTTATATTTTCGGTTAGAGTAGTTGCTTAGATCAGTTTCTCTGGAAATGGATGTAGGATGGAGATTTGTGTGAAGGAGAAATACTGGGCGTGTTCTTGGAAACAACTTGTCTAAAGAGGCAAGGGAAGCAGGATTGGGCTAAAGTTTATTGTGACACAGATACAGTAGAGGCCTCAGTCAGTCCCACAAGGAGCTGTGGATGGCTCTTGAGAGGTGTCTCAGCTGGAGGCAAGAGGATCAGACCTTTGTAACCCCCATCAACCACCCATTGCTCAAGCTCCCATGGTGCACAAGTGCTCCTGTCAGCTCAGAGCAATTCCCAGAGAGGGACTCAGCATGAGCCATTAGTAGCCATCCGTAGCCATCCCACCAGGCAGATGGGGAGATCAGTGCCTTGGCCCTGAAAGCGTGTTCTAGAAAGGTGGTAGGTGTACCACAGCATCTGCTACAGCAGTTATTGTAGCTTATGACTAAATTTGTATTTATTTTTTGATTAGCATCAGATATCTTCCATGAAACTGTGAGCTCCTTGAAAGTAGAAGGTGTGTTTGCTTCACTCACCACTCATTTCAGTTTTCTAAAAAGTGGCTGCCACATGGAATTGGGGGTGGGGGGTGTGAAATTCTTGTGGAAGGAAAGAAGGAAGTTTAGATTTCATCCAGATAACATTTTACAGCCACTGTCAGATTTTAAACAGGATTTATATCCTACCTCAGCCATCTAGTAGTTGTGTGTCCTTGAACAAGCAATTTCATTTAAAAAGTCATTTTTAACTATACTGGAGAAGGGAGAAAAGAGAGGTCTCATGAGGTTGTGAGAGCAGTTTAAAGAGTGACTCAGTCATTCAAGTGAGAAGGGATGTGGGGATGGGCCAAGGCAGAGAGAAGAGTGGGTATTTAAGCTAAAATGACAAGATGTGATACCATCTTCAAAATTTTACTCTCATTTCTATTTGGAACCAGTTACTATCAGCAAAGTTCAAAGTATTAGGGTAAATAAAAGCTTTATATTCGGCTTTGTTATTCATTCATCATTCAACAAATGATCACAGAGGATCTACTTTGTGCCAGGCCCTATTCTAGATACTAGGAATAGAGCTGCAAATAAAACTGATGGAATCCATACTTTTACCAAGCTTATATCCTAGAGCAGCTCAGTCCAGCAATGTGCAAACAGATGTGACAGGTGGTAAAGCTGTGGAAAAAATAAAAGAGCAGAAGGGGACAGAATGTGATGGGTGTATTTCAGACACATTGTCCACAAATGCCTTTTAATGGGAAGACTAATTGGAGGACCATACTTTTCAAGAAAGGACAAGAGGGAGAAGGCAGGATGGCTCAGCAAGTTAAGCTCTCGCTTTGCAGCCCCAGGGACCAAGGATTGAATCCCGGCTATGGCCTGTGTGGACCCATATGCTGAACTGGAGTGTGCTTCCCATGTGGTAGGCCCTGGGTTCAGTTATTGCCCCCAGTTTGATCCCTGGCTTGAGGGGGCGTGCCTCCCATGCAGGAGGCCCCCAACCCAGTTCCTGCCCTGCGTGGCCCCTGCCCACCTGTGTGGAATGAAACCATGTCAAAAACTGATGAAGTTCAACTATGGAGACTGCTCCAGGCCCTCCCCCTTCTCTCTCTCTCTCTCTCTCTCTCTCTCTCTCTCTCTCTCTCGCTCGCTCTCTCTCTCTCTCTCTCTCTTTCTCTCTCTCCCTGTCTCTGTCAAAAACAATAAAATAAGTCTTAAAAAAAAAAAAGAAAGAAAGAAAGGGTAATAGTTGTTTCAAAGAACAAAATTCAGGATGTCCATGGAGCATCCAATGCCTCAGATACAGGTTAAGTGGATAGTTGAATACAGAGGTCTAAACTTTAAAAGAGGAGTTTAAGTTATACGTTTGGAAATATTTGCCCTATGGAGGGTATTTGAAACTTGTGAATGAACCAATTTGACTAGGGTCCAATAGACTAAAGAGAGAAAATGGCCAGGATTCAGCTGTGAAGGACTCCAACATTTACTGCACGATCAGCAAAAATAAAAGCTGGAAAGGAGAAATCACAGAGGTACAGATAAAATTAGAACTCTATGGTGTTACAGAAATTAAAAATTTGAGAGAAAAACAGGGAAGGAGCAAGAAAAACATTTAAAAAAAAGAAAGAAAGGGAGAAAATTATGAAGAAAAGAAGGAAAGGAGGAAGGGAGGGAGGGAAAAAAGGAGAGAAAGAAGAAAAAGGAGAGAAAAAAATGGAGGGTGGGTAAAATATATGCTTCTCCAGGGCTGATGTTCAGCATGTAGATGCTAGCATGACTGCACAGGTCATTAAAATATTGAAATATTCTCCTCCCATTTGGTTAATTACCTCCCTCAGTGTCTTGAGTGGCCCTTTGGCACTTCTCCAAGGCCCTTTCTGAATAGTCAAGTAACCAGCATGAACACCTGGCACAGAGGTCTGCCAGCCTGTGCTCCAGCCCCAGTGCTGACATCTGGTCTCAGTAGTCAACATCGGTGCCTCAGCAGGGTAAATACAGTAGACTCTCAGTTAACCGGCACCCATGGGGATTGGTGGGTGCCAGATAAATATAAGTAGACTCCCCATTAACTGGAACTGAAGCAACTGGCACTCTCAAGCAACTGGCAAAATCTCAAGCAACCTGCAAGACGTTTTTCTTTGCTGGTTGTTTGAGAGTGCTAGTTGCTTGAATTCCAGTTAACAGAGAGTCTACTGTAACTTTGAATAGTACTTCTGTGTTTACCCACCAGCATCATCAAGTAGCCCAAGTGTAGAGAAAAAAGACATATTCTAGGGCCTTGAGTCACCTTACCTTTGATGTGACAGACCCTTCTGGGATGAGGAGTATGCCGGACTAGAAGACAACTTCCATTTCTAGCAGTCATAGGGCTGCTGCCTTTGCTCTCAAACTGAAGAGCAGACGTTGGGCATTTGAGGCTCATGGTCACGGAGTGTTGGTTTCCCCTTCTCCACTGTTGTCACAAAATGTCTTGGGCTCTACTTTGTCCACCTCACTTCCAGTCCCAGCAGTGCTCAGACCCTGAAATCACAGAATGACACTTGCTCTCACCAGGGGTTCTCCACAGTTTCTTACACAGCAAACATTTCTCCACCTTCTTTGTTTCCACTGAATTGTTTTCATGTCAAAGCAATGTAAGGCTATTTTACTGTCAGATCAAATTTTTGTAAACAATGAAATCAATGTAGGCATGCGTTGAACTGAAAAAATTTTCCCCTGGAAAAATCAAAACATTTGTGAGAAACTTAGAAGTATATCCTACATTTAATTGCACTTAAGGTTACTTGTTAGCTTACCAACACAAAGATTCATAACAATGTTATTGTCAATTTTGATATAGTACATTAAAATAATAGCTTTAAAATACCATACCTACAAATGTGCTTTACATTAAATTAACTTTAAGTGAAATGACTAAAAGTTTCCTAAACCAATCATAAAACTTTCTACAAAAGACTTTCTTACCCTTCTGTAAGGTAGTTCCCACCATCATTCCAACCTCCATCACTCTCTCTCCCGTATCCTCCTTAGACGCCCTTCATAGTATGAGTCACTCCCTGACTTTCTTTTTTTTTTTTTCTGTGTTTGTTTTCTTCTTCTGTTACTAGGATGTAATTAACAAGCAGGCAATGATATAGTCCAATTTTCCATGGTATATGCTCAATACGTATTCATTAAATGAAGTTAAATGTTTTCTGCAGACTAAATGTCTTTATCCTACAGACTCAGCACATTTTATTTGTGTGATCTCCTCAAAAATATGTGCTACTTTAAAAAAAACAACTTCATTTTAAAAACAGATTTATTGGGCTTTCACATAGTCTTGAAAAGAAGATGAACTTAAGTTTCATTAACTACATTATACCTAAAATTTTTGAAAATTATTTTAATAGTGAATTTAAAAAATGTACCTGAAGACAGTTATAAAGAAGGTGATTTGGTTGACAAGAACTCAAGGCTATTGATACTCTCCAAATCTCATAAAGTGTCTATACTTAGCTGACCTCAATTTCCTTAAATCTTTGCACTCGAGATGGGAAGCTTTAATTGGCAGAGATAGCCTAATGTCTAATGCTCCAAAAAAAGGTTGCTGTCTCCCTCCAATGTCTTCCACTCTTGATCCAAGGAGCTATGTAGCTCCCTGATTGTTAAGATACACTACATAGCTTAGCAACATGGTAACTAACATTCCTTAGAGAAATCCGAATTCCAGAACTTTTCCATGTGTCATTCTTCTCAGAGCTCCGTTTCTTCACATCTTTACAAAACCAAATGGCAGCAATGACTTTTCTTAGTTTTCTACATGTACAAGTCAAGTGCAAGAGAAAGAGATAGGAGAAAAAAGAAAGAGCAATTTTGATAATTCTCCCCACAATTCTGTTTAAAGAACACATACCATGCAGATGTAATCAAACTTACCTCATTCAAAACTGTCAAGGTAGTGTGAATGGTTTTAAAGATGTCCTAATCAGCCTTCTCCAGTTAGGATACCTATGCTGATGACTTAATAGCCTTGAAAAAAAAAATGGAAATGTTAATTTAAAATTATAAAGAAACAATACAGTTAAAGTCATAAAATTGCCCATGAAAAGTGAAAATGGATTTATCCGTAGTAATTCCATATCTGCATGTACATACATAAAGTACATATACATATGTTGTTGTCAGCTATCAGTATTTTATATACTGTTGCTTCCCAGTGTTTTTCTTTTTAGACCACACATGATTTTTAATTTCTGAATTACAGTCTCTGAAAGCAATGTAGATAACTTCTGAAGGGCAATCGTTAGTTTCAAAACAATGCAAGGATGGAGCCCCATTTAGTCTTTTTTTTTTTTTACTTGCCCCCAAAAGTAAAGGCTCGACATATCAGCATGCTTACAACCCATTCAGGACCTATGCCACACTACTTTATTGTATTTTATGAGTGGAGGAGGGTAGGCTGAAAGAATTTTCTAAGGTAGTTTTGCCATTTTGAGATTTTCAATCTACACTTTGTTTCAGTTAGGAATTTGCTTTACACAGCTAGTAAGAAACTTATTTCTCCCTCACATGAGAGAATTCAATAGTCCAGGGTTGGTATGGAAGCTCCACGGTGTCATTATGGACCTAGGCCTTTTCTACATTTTAGTTCTATCTTCCTTAATACGCGGCTACCCTTCTTGAAGTTATCACTTGTCCAAGATGGTTCTTGAAGTTGCAGTCATCCAAGTGACTACCATATTTCTGGACATCCAACCCATAGTCAAGGCAGAAAACAAGAAAAAAGGGAAGTAAGGCAGACAAGAGCACATGCTAGCTATTACATGTGCTCTTTCCATAAATTCATTCCCATGAGTTCCAGAGAATACTCTAGATTCATTGATCATTTCTGGTGGCAAAGGGGGATTTAAAAAATGTAGCTTTTTGTGGGCATGGGGAAGGTCAAGGCTACTAACCAAAGAGGGAAAAAATGTGTATCTAGTTATAAACAGCAACCTCTGCTGCAGATTCTGGCATTCATGCCTAACCCCTGTGTAAGCCGTTATCTATACACTCTATGTGCTTGTAACTTCCCTTAGAGAGGTCTTAGGCATTATAGGAAGACATACTTCTGGCTATGTAACTATGACTCTGTTGCATTTCCTTTATGAAGACCTACGGGGACCTTTCTCATCTCATTACTAGAAAATAATGATACAACTGATTTGTTTGGGCACAGTCTGTGGTAATTCTGTCAAAACCAAGGGACAGCGGTTGCTACACTACTCAGGGCAGCACATATATCCTTGTTGCCTGGGCAACAAACATTCTACAGGTCCAAGACACTCTATTATACTTTCAGCAAAGGTAGAAAATAGATGGAGACATTTCTTAGAATATAAATTTATGCATAAATTTGTGAATGGAGATTAGTGATTTTTAAAACACTGTGGTAATGCTAAGCAGGACACTCTACAGGTTGCTTACAGTCCACAGACATTTTGAGTATTGTAAGCATTAAATTGTGTCCTCCAAAGTCCATATGTTGAAGCCCTAACTCCCAATGTGACTATATTTGGAGATAGGTCCTTTAAGGAGGTAATTTGGGGTAAATGAGGTCATAGGAGGAGGGGCAGCAGTGTCCTAATCTGATAGGACTGATATTCTTATAAAAAAAGGAAGAGACATCAGAGTGCTTGCTCGCTCTCTCGCTCTCTCTCTCTCTCTCTCCCCACAAAGAAGAAAATCTATGTGAGGACACATCAATGAGTTGTCTATTTAGTAGCCAGGAGTAGAGATTTCACCAGAAACCAACCCTGCCAGCACCCCAATCTTGGGCTTCCAGCCTTCAGAATTGTGGAACAGTACATTTCTGTTGTTTAAGCCACCGAGTCTGTGGCATTCTGTCCTGGCCGCTCTGGCAGATCAGTACAAGTGAGACTATACAGGACACTCTGTTAGGTCCATGTTCGTCATGTATATAAGCACTGTGGCCCGATCTTGGAGCTGTAAATTGATGAGGCCTCTTTATTCATTTCCTACTTACTACAAAAGTGCCACTGACATGCAATTAACACATAAGAAGGCAATGTAAATAGTTTATGAAAGGCAAACATGTTAATTTAAAGCAATTCAAGAATAAGATGTTAGTTTATCTGGCATCTTGCCCACCCTACACTCTGTTCTGTCCACTTCAGAAGCACATGATTTGGCCTTGAATTTGCAACAAGTATCTGTAATCACAGAAATGAGTACTTTGTGATCTCCGGAGCACAACAAAAGTACTGATGTAAGTATAGTAGAAATAATTCTACATTGGCCCCCAAGGTCCCCCACCCCCAGTGCACACACCTATATAATCCCCCACCCTTGACAGTAGGTGCACCTGTAAATGTGATGGGTGCCACTCCTGTGGCTAAGTTACATTCTGTAATAAAGGCTAAGAGATTTTTGCAGATATAATTAAAATCCTTAATCAGAATGACTGAGTTCATCAATCTGTTTATCAAAAGGAGATTATTTGGGCTTGGGTCTGACCTAGGTGAGTCCTTTAGAAGAAGATTTAGGCTTTCCCCAAGATCAGATTACTCCCCTGCTGACCTTAAAGAAGCAAGCTGTCCTGAGGTCTGCAACTGCAAGGACATGCATCTGCCAATAACCATGAGAGCTTGGAAGAGAGCCCCACACTGCAGACGAAACCCCAGTCCCAGCTGGTACCTTGAGTGCAGCCTTGTGAGACCCCGATCCCGGGACCCAGCTGAAGTTGAGCCATACTCACACTCCTGACCCACGAAAACTGTGCAGTAATGACTGTTTGTTGTTTTAACTTGCTAACTTTGTAGTGTTTTATTAAGCAGCAATAGAAAATTAATATAGTAAAATGAAATTTATAAAGAATACTTATAGGGGGCATCAAATATATGGTGAGGGAAAATGAGCTGATTCTGGGTGGTGAGCACATAATGTGATGTATAGACAATGTAATGTAGAATTGTACACCTGGAAACAATGTAATTGATATCAACTAATGTCACCCCAATAAATTTAACAACAACAAAAAAGAATATTTATAACCAACACCCAGAACATATAAAATAACATCTGTTTTATGTATCAGGTTGTGAAGATGGTGCACAGGATTCAGTCACAAAATGCATCCATGGCTTCTCAGAGTTGTGTTACAGTTAGGCTGTGTGTGTCCTTGGGCAGCGAGCCGCACAGGTTGGAATTCAGCTGACATGCCCTAAACGGCTGTGCTGGTTGTTGCCAGCTATGTCCTTCCCAGTTGGTTCCTATCCATGCCATCCACGTTATTTGAATTTCATCCCTCACTCTAGGACACCCTCTGTCTTCTCAATTTCGAGAGATTACTTAAAGTTTCCAAACAAACTAGTTACTTAGGAAAAATGATTACTCTGCCTAAACCTGAGATTTTAAAAGTCTCAGGTGGAAGTTCATCTGGAGAGTCTTACAGGCAGGAGAAGGGACATGATTTAGGCCAATGCAGCTTTGTACAGCACTATCAAAGCTTCATAATCATTCTGAGCCCCATAACAAGACCCCAAAGAACTCCAGGACCTTTCAGCTCCAACACACTCCCAATAATATTAGTAATGTAAGTGGAAGGCCTGTCCGATAGGGAGGAGACTTAGCAGAAAGTCCAGCCCATTCCACAGGAGTAAACTTGAGAGGGTTAGAGATGCCCAGCTAAGGAGGGGTTGAATAGAGGCCTTTTTATTTTAATATACTGTTTTTTGCCAAGATGTGTGAGTGAGTTCGTGTGCATGAGAGTGAGGGTGTGTGTGTGTGTGTGTGTGTGTGTGTGTGTGTGTGTGTGTGTGTGTGTGTGTGTGTAGGGGACCTGAAGGGAGAGGAGTCAAGTCTCTACCATAGTAACTTCACTTTTTTGAACCTGAGCTTAGTTAATGTGTGTCATATCTCCCTCAAGGATCTCTTGAAGATAAATAGTTTTTGGAATTATTATTGGAAATTATAACTGGAAGAATGTTACTGGGCAGAAGCTGAGTGTAATTTATACAGGGAGAAACGATGGGAAGAATTCAGGCTTTTGCTTCCTTCTCGATATCAATTGTGCTTATTGCTGTCTCTCCATCACACTCAGCTTTTATTCTCACTGTAGCTGAGGCCTCTCTGTTGCTGCATTTTGCTTTTTCTCTTGCTTTGCTGTTAATGATGTTTTTGTTGTAAGAAATATTTTACAGGGAAGCTGGGATGGCTCAGCAGGTTAAGTGCTCGCTTTGCAGCCCCGGAGCTTGAGGATCGAATCCTGGCCCCAGCCCATGCCGACCCATATGCTGAACTGGGGAGTGCCCCCAGTTCAGTTCTTGCCGGGGCCTATATGGGAGGCTCCCGGCCCAGTTCCTGCCCTGTGCAGCTCCATGCCCACCTGTGGAGTAAAACTATATGGAAAACTAATGCTGTCAACTATGGAGACTGCTCTGGGCCCTCCCCCTTCTCTTTGTCTCTCTGTCTCTCTGTCAAAAAAAACAATAAAAATATATCTTTAAAAAAAGAGAGAGATGTTTTACTCCACGTGCTGCACATCATTCATTCTTTCAAAAACAATTTCTAAAGATCTACGTACCAGGCATCAGGCAAGGTGCTGGGTGCTCAGTGGTGAACAACCAATGGTGGTGCCTTTCTTCATGAAGCTCACAGTCTAGTGAAGAAGACAGACAGTGAAAAAGTAAATACATAAATAAATATATGCTTATAAATGCAGAAAACATATTAGTTAGGACTGTGTTTGGCTGCAAGTAATAAAAATTTGTAAAGACGGTGGCTGAAACAAATGGGGCTGTTTTCTTTCTTTCTCTTTTGCCATATAACATTAGTAGGTAACCTCAGAGAGTCATGGTACACAGGCACTTTTCCTCTTCCTGCTTCGTGACCATCAGCCTATGTCTCCTGTGCTCACATCAGGTTGCAGCTCTAAGCCTGGCACCTGCTTTCCATAAAGAAGAAGAAATCAACCCAGAAGGAACAGTGATTGTTCCATACAAAAAGCAGCCAGTCCCAGGAAACCTTCGCAGCCTTCTGCTTATGCTGCTGGGCCAAGACCACCATGAGACCCAGCTGCCTCTGCTCTGTGGAAGGCTGGCAATCATTGCATTAGCTGGCACATCCCTACCCTGAACAGAAACTGGAGGTCAGTCAGAAAGAAAGGCAGTAGGTAACAGCATCTGCCACCACCATGCAGGAAAAGAACATGGTCTCATGAGTGAGACAGGGTGGCCAGAATGGGCCTCCCTGACAAAATATTAAGTTAAGACCTTCAGCGAGACATAGAGTTAAGGACAGTTCAGCAGAAAACAATGTTTTAATTAGAAATGTAAAATTTATTGTCCTCTCCTGTGTGTTTCATTATACAGTAATAAAAATTGATCATCTATTATAAACTCAGTTTCAGATGCCATCCCAGGTCATTTAATCCTGAGGAAAGGGACCTAAAATGTTACTCTGGCATGTGCTTTCTTGTAAAGGGACTTTTTCAAAGTTCCAGTTAGCAACATCCACCCAATCCTGACTCAAGCATAATTCAAAGAAGACAAATCTGCTTAGCAAATTGTCTTTTAACTTGATCCAAGTCAGCATGTTCATAAGTATAGGCCTTAGGTAAAAAAGCATCTTAATTCTCCAGTTAATTTCTGTACAATTATATCTGAAACACAGACTTGAACATATAAACCTATGTCTTTTCCAGCTTGTCCATCAGATGTTAACTGTCCTAAATGCAGTGTGGCATCTTGCATTGGATCCCTGAGCACAGAAAAAACATCTAGATGGTGTTTTCTTCGGGGATTACCCACTCCCGAATTTGTTCTCATGTGCTCAACTGCCCACTGGATACCTTCACATAGACGTCTGATAGGCACCAGAGATTCTGGTTTTTACTCAGCCAGATAATAACAAAATAGTAGCATGTATATACCGTATTTTCTGGCGTATAAGACGACCGGGCATATAAGACGACCGCCTAATTTTACAGTTAAAACATAGGTTTAGGCCTATATTCGCTGTATAAGACTACAGCCTCGGAAGTGGGGGGTAGTCTTATACAGCGAATATAGGCCTAAACCTATGTTTTAACTGTAAAATTAGGGGGTCGTCTTATACGCCGGAAAATACGGTAATCACCAGAGAGATGCAAAACCACAATGAGATGCCAATTCACACCTGTTAGAATGGCTATCAGAAGACAAGAAATAGTTAAGTGCTGGCAAGGATGCAGAGAAAAGGGATCACTTATTTGCTGTTACAGGAACAAAAATTGGTTCAACCACTATGGAAAACAATACGCAAGTTCCTAAAAAAATAAAAAATAGTTTGATGTTAAAGTGTTCATACAAAAGGCTGAACGAGCATTCTCTGACATTTGCATATCCACATTAGATATTTCAGATTTTGAGAGATTAGAATGATAGTTTGTGCCTGTTTCTTTTGTTTGTTTGTTTTTGTTTGTTTCTTTATTTCTGTTCGTTTTTGTTTGTTCATTTTTTAATTTAAGAAAAAAACTACCATAGAATATGACTAGAGAAAAGAGGGAAAGGAGCATTAGTGTGCCCATGTTAAAAATAGTTGAGTAGGGGAAGCCGGGGTGGCTCAGTGGGTTGGGCGCTCGCTTTGCATCGCGGGGGACCGGAGATCGAGTCCCGGCCCCGGCCCGTGCGGAACCATGTGCTGGGCTGGGAGCTCCCCCAGTTCAGTTCTCTCTCTGTCTCTGTCTCTGTATCTATCTCTCTCTCTCTCTCTCTGTCAAAAAGAAAAATAAATAAAAAATATATTTTAAAAAAAAAATAGTTGAGTATATATCTAAAGGATGCATCATGTTGTTTTGTGTGTGTGGAAAGCAGGAGGATTGTTTTCAAATTGGTGTTCTAATCCATCTTTTCCTAGCCTGTTTTTTTTAATTCCAGTCACAAGAGTTAAATGCCTTTTTCACCACTAGGTGGCGATAACATGACACAGACTGCTGAGCCCGTTCAGCCTTTGAAAGAAGGAACTACAGTGGCCACTCAGTTTTTTAAACTAATAAACCCCTTAGGAGATAAAAATCAATGAAGGTGAACGTAGAGCCCTTTCAATAAAATACTGTTTGTAAATTGGAACATCTGCAATAGATTGCTTCTACTAGTGAAATTGGCATTCTACATCTTGGCATGGCGATTTTCTAGCAATGATCTTTACTTTTCACTAAAGCTGGGCTTAAATATTTATAATATTATATACCAGGACAAGCAGAGTAAACAATTAAAGTAATTCCTACAAATATACTTTACAACCTCAAAAGCGCTAGAGAAATGTGGGCTACCACTGACATTTTTTTTTTTTTTTTTTTTTTCAGTTAAGACTTAACATACAATATTAGTTTCAGGTGTACAACATGCTGATTAAGCATTTACATACCTTATGACATGATCACCCCAATAAGTCTAGTTTTCATCTGACATTGTACTGATACATAGTTGTTACAATACTATTGACTATATTTCCTATGCTGCACTCTACATCCCTGTGACTGTTTTTATAACTCACAATTTCTTCCTAAACCCTTTTACCTTTTTTACCTTTCTACCAAAACCCCCTTCCACCTGATGGCCACCAATTTGTTCTTGATATCTGTGAGTTTGTTTCTGTTTGGTTTATTCATTTATTTTGTGTTTTAGATTCCACATGTAAGTGAAATCATATGGTATTTCTCTTTCTCTGTCCAACTTATATCATTTAGCATTATTCCCTCTAGTTACATCCGTATTGTTACCAATGGTGAGATTCTCCTTTTATTGCCTTTTATTCTTCTATCTATGGACACTTAAGTTGCTTTCCTATGTTGGCTATTATAAATAGTGTTGCAATGAACGTATCTTTTCAAGTTAATGTTTTGTATTTCTTCAGATAAATATCCAGAAGTGGAATTGCTGGGTCATATGCTAGTTCCATTTTTAATTTTTTGAGAAATTTCCATACTATTTTCCATAGTGCTTGCACCAATTTGCAATCCTACTAATAGCACATGAGAGTTTCCTTCTCTCCATATTCTCACAAACACTTATTGTTTGACTTATTGAGGATGGCCATTCTGACAGATGTGAGGTCATATCTCATTGTGGCTTTAATTTTCATGTGTGATGTTGATCATCTATTCATATGTCTATTTGGCATCTGTATATACTCTTCGGAGAAATGTCTATTCTGGCCCTCTGCCTAGTTTTTAATCATATTTTTTTTTTTTTGGTATTAAGTTGTCTGAGTTTTTTATATATTTTGAACACAAGCCCTTTAACTGATGTGTTATTGGTGAATATCTTCTCTCATTCAGTATTTTGTCTTTTTATTATATTTTGTTGATGGTGCCCTATCACTGTACAAAAACTTTTTAGGTTGAGATAGTTCCATTTGTTTATTTTTTCTTTTGTTTCCCCTGCCTAGAACACATATCCAACAAAATATTGCTGAGATCTATGTCAAAGAGTTTACTGTCTATGTTTCTTTCTAGTTTTATGGTTTGGGATCTTACATTTAAGTCTTTAATTCATTTTGAGTTTATTTTTACATATGGTGAAAGAAAGTTCCAATTTTTTTTGCATGTGACTAGTTTTCCCAACACCATTTATTGAAGAAATTGTCTTTACCTGATGGTATATTCTTGCTTCCTTTGTCATAGATGAATTGGTATGTAGGCATGGGTTTCCTTCTGATCTCTCTATTCTGTTCCTTCTGGGGATTGCTTGTCTCATAGGCCATGCTGATCTCCAAGGACCTTGCTCCCTGGATTAATGCAACACTCCTTTTTAATTCCACACTAGCTACTTCTGTTCTTACTAAACTTTTCATGTGACTTATGGCTCATATTTTTTACTATACTGTATATGTGTCTTTTATTTTGCACATAGTCTGATGCTGAGCCAAGGTTAAAAGAATGGATATCCCTTTGCAGACAAGGGGCAGCAATGGGAGAAGTCTGAAGAAGGCGCTGAGACTGTGATCACATTTCACTTCTCAGCTCCTTCAGGAATGATCGCTCATTCAGATAGCGCCTATAGTTTTCTTCTTTTGATTAAAATGCCTATAACTCTCTCTCAGAGGCTACTGGCTGGAAGCACAGCATCTCCTCCAGCCACTGTCCTTGAACTCCAGGCTGTCCTCTTCCCTAGTTCCTCTGCCATGTCAATATTCTCCAGGTCGCTGATGTTTTATTTTTCTAGCTTTGGGGAAAATTATTTATTTTGAAAATCAATAAATAAAAACAAACAGGAAATGGGAAAATAACTGCTTAAGAAACTTCTCAGTGTGTTTGTTATCTCTTCTTGCAATTATTTACTAGGATGGACAAAACTAGAACATACGAGAGCTGTCCAGAAAGTATCCAGCCATGGAATATAAAAAAAATAGAGGCACTTACATGGCTGGGTTTTTTCTGAACAGGCCTTGTACACTTTATTTCCAAGTAAAGGGTTTTGCACTTAAATCTTCTAAGAATAAGAGTCTAGGTGGGACCTATGCCTAGATTTGCGATTACTATAGAAGGAAAGGTTAGATGTTTTCATTATTTCTTTAAGCCATGAAACCCTCCCCACATGCGAACACACACACACACACACACACACACACACACACTTCCCTTTGGTTGTTCCTAAGAGGACTTGAAGAACATTTAAAATCTGTTTCTACCTGACTGGAAAAGATATAACTCCAGACACAGTGCCAGTTAGTTGGGTAACTGGCAATCAGACTGAAGCAGATATTTGGAATGACTGGCTATTAGATATATGTAGATTTTATGGTACACGTTGGTGGGGCAATCCACAAACACGAGAGGTGTTGGTCTAGAGGAAGTTTGCATTCAAATTCCACTGCTCCTACCTGTGTAATATTAGGTTGCTTACTTAACCTAATAAGTAACCTAATAAGTAAACACCTCAGTTTACTTATCTCTAATATGAAGATATAATCAACCACTTCAGAAAGTTACTTTATTAGGAGATACTAGGATAGTTCAGCAGTTTAAGTACTTGCCTTGCGATCACGAGGTCCAGGGTTCAGTTCCAGGCCCCTGCGCGGGCCTGTGCAAACCCGTATGCTAAATTGCAGCACAACTGGTAACCTCCAGGATGGCTTCACAGCAAAGATTCTTGCTTTCCATGCAGAAGGCCCCAGTTCAGTTCCCACCCCGTGTGGCCCCACCCCCACCCGTATGGAATGAAACCATGTCACAACTAATGATGTATGACTAAGGAGGTGGCTCTGAGCTCTCCCCCCTTCTCTCTCTTTCTCTTACCTTCTCTCAAACAATAAAATAAATCTTTTTAAAATTTTTATTTTATTAGAATAAATGATATACGTGAGGTACTTATCACTGTGTCTGGCATGTGGTGAACATTCAATAAATATTAGCTAATATTTTTATAGTTTTATCTATGAACAGCTTGAATTAATTTTCATGCATGCACAGTACAAGAAATCTGCTGCTCAATACAGCTTCAAACTATTGTTGACACCTTTAGTCTAAGTCCACCAGAAAGACACCTATAATCACAGTTTGGGTTTATTTGCCTGTTGCAAGAAGAGATAGTACACCATTAGGAAATCATGAGCTATCTCAACAATAGGGTGTTAGAAAAACTTATGAACTTTGGGTTTATGTTAGGTGAGTCTAGGCAGTGATTTTTTTTTTAAGTGAGACTTTGTTGTGGCTTGAACACTGTCAGGAAGCAGAGGCAATGCTGATTTTGCATTTTAATAATATTTGTGTAGAATAACATTCATCAAGATAACATTTATCAAGAAGACAAGAGAAAGAAGCAGGTGTCTCATTATCTTTGCTGTGTAACAAATCACCTCAAAATTTAGAAGCCTCAAACAACAACCGTTATTCCTCTCACAGTTTCTGAGGGTCAGGAATCCAGGAAAGGCTTAGGCAGGTCGTTCAGACTGTGTGTCTCCTGAGGTCTCGTTCTAGCTGTCAGTGGGAGCTGCAGTTCCTGAAGACTTACCTGAAGCCAAAGTTCAACTTCCACTCTCACTCACATGGCTGCTGGCAGGAGGTTTCAGTTCCCCTCAGCGGTACCATTCATGACATGACTTAAGTCAGTGTGAGATCCAAGAGAGAGAGATCATGGAAAGACATTCCAATAATATTAGTGATCCAGTCTCGGAACTACACATCGTCACCTTTACCTTATTCTCTTCATTCAAATCAGGTCATTAAGTCCAGCCCCATCAAAGAGAGGCGAAGCTCTACCTCAAGAAAAAAGTACCCAAAAATTTATGGACATGTTTTCTTTAAACTACCACACTAGGAAACTGGGAAGTTTGGTGATTTTGTTATTTGGACCATGTGTGTGTGTGAGTGTGCGAGCACACACTCGCATGTTCAAACACGACTACAGAGTGGCCATGCCTTTTTGCCCATGTTCTATCTTTACTTTTCTTAAAAAAAAAAAAATAGAGTTATTGGGCTGAGACAAAATATTACTGAGAATTTGTTATATTCTAAGCTCCTTGTACCAGAAACTACATTATAGTTCCTACTCTACCACCAATATTCTGGCACCTACGTCCTTAGAAACTAATAAAATCTTGTTGAATTAATGGAAGGAAGAGACATTGAGTGATTAAATACATGAATGGGCATTTTACACTGGTGACATTTTTTACTTTTAGGAGGTACAGTTGAACTGAGTTTCTAGATCCCAATTTGATTCAGTTATTTCCCTTCTCATATGCCCAGTCAAGCCTTCTTGATCTCATTGTGATCTTTGACGCTGGAGAGTTACTCAAGTAGTTGTTCATATCTTTTGGCTTCTTTCAGCTGCTACAAGGAAGTTCCATTCTCACCATGACTTAGCACTTTTCCAATGCTTGTTTGGCATGCTATATGTTGAATAGATTTTCTGTTTGAGTTTGGCAAGAAAGGTTTCACAGGAGATGCTAAAATGAGGTCTTGGTATGGCATCTAGGACAATTCCCATCCTGAGACCTAGGACATCTAAAGCAAAAAATAAAATTAAATTAAAATTCATAAAAAATTTTTAAGTTGTTTAATAAATAAACAATTCCTGAATTAAAATTTGTAAGCAGTAGGGGAAGCCAGGATGGCTCAGCGGGTTAAGAGATTGCTTTGAGGCCCTGGGGTCGGAGGATTGAATCCTGGCCCCAGCCCGAGCGGACCCATATGCTGAACTGGGGTGTGGCCCCCAGTTAGGTTCTTTCCATGGCAAGCTTCCCATGAAAGAGGCCCCTGATTCAGCCCCCAGCTTGTGGGGGCGTGCCTCCCATGCTGGAGACCCCTGACTGGTTCTTGCCCTGCGCAGCCCTGCCCACCTGTGTAGAATGAAACCATGTCAAAAACTGATGACGTACAACTGTGGAGACTGCTCTGGGTCCTCCCCCTTCTCTCTGTCTTTCTCTGTCTCTGTCCATGTTCCTCTCTCTCTCTGTCAAAAACAATAAAATAAATCTTTTAAAAAGTCACTCAAAAATATTTGTAAGCACTAGATTTAAAACAGGCTGATATAGCTTGCTTTACTACAGTAGTTTAACTTTAGGTATCAGTGTTGTCCTTCAGGCAAAGAGGGTAGTCAGCTTTTGACTATGTTGCTGGTGTAAAAGGACTGGTGAGTTAATGTTACTTGGGGTGTCTTAGCCCCTGAAACTGTCTGGTGAGTCACCCTGGAAACACATGAGCAACCCAGTCTCTACATATCTGGTCCCTTTCAATGCAATCATGCTTTTTTGCCCCTTCCTGCCCAGCTACCCACTTCTGATGGTACAGGTGCCCAATGGGCCATGATAAAACAGACACCTGACCCTCATGCTAGAGGTCCTGCGTTTGTCTGGATACATTCAGGACCCTATACTTACATCTCTTCCGCCCTTCTTTACTGATTCTGCATGGAGAACAGAGACGCTGTAACACTTTCTCTTTTGATAAAAGATACATCACGTATTATTTACTAGGGCTACCCTAGCAAATTACAATAATATGGTGTCTTAAAACAACAGATGTTTATTCTCTAATAGTTTCTGGAGGTCAGAAGTTCAAAACCAAGGTATTAGCAGGGTTGAATCCTTTTGGAGTCTCTGAGGCCATATCTGACCCATACTTCTCCCCTGGCTTCTCGTGATTGCCAGCAATCCTTGGCATTCCTTAGCTTAAAGTTAGTTGCATCACTCCAAATTCTGTGTCTGGTCACATGGCACTCTCCTCCGTGTGTCTGTGTCTGCACATGGTCTTCTCACAAGGATACTAACAATTCGATTGGGAACCCACCCTAATCCAGTTTGACCTCATATTAACTGTTTCCATTATATCTTTAAAAATTCTGTTTTTAAATAAGATCATATTCTAAGGTTCTGTTGGACATGAATTTTGAGGGCAATATTCAACCTAATTATTTCTTCCCAACTAGACTTACGAGAGCATGAGGCAGCATTCAAGCTTGCTTGCTTGAGATTTTATCCACACCTTGAGCTTATATCTCTGCATGAAGGCTTATTTACCTAAAGAGAATAGAACTCGAAAGCTACCCTTTCATCATTAAATGCACATTTGAATGGCAGCTCAGAGAATATAATGTGCATATCAGTTAGTCAAAGCTTGCCATATATCCTAAGAGTAGTTACCATGCATTGGGCAGCTACACTGTGGCAGGCTTATCACTGATCTTTAGTCATGGTAATATATGCTAACACTTATTGGTCATTAATCATTTGTCAGGGAACATGTTCCATTTAATATATAATACCTCATTCAATGCTCATAACAATTCTGTGAAAGCAGTGCTATTAGTGTTATCTTTATGTAATGGATGAAGAAGTTAAGGCTTACAGAAATTAGTTATTTATCAAAGATAAAAACATTCTCAGATGGATGTAAGAGTCTAGAGACCGAACTCTTAAACCCTGTTCAATGTTGTCCCGCTAGAAGAAAGACATTATCTTCTCCATTTGATAGATGAGAAACATGTGGGTACAAAAAATTAAGCAATCTGCCTAAAGTTGGCTAGCCAGCAAATCTGAAATGCAAATCCTAGTCCATTTTGCTCCAATTTAAATTCCTTTTACAGTGCCTGACTGCAGTTTGGGCTCTACAGGGACCCAGATGATGAAGGCAATGAATAAAAGAGGGTGGTTGGCTCTTTGAGGATTAGCTGATCAAAAGAAGAAGTAGAATCATGGATAATAAGCTGGTGTGTTTACCCAAGAGTTTGCACAATCCACACTGGTTGCTTCTGTTAATGAGCCCTTTCCTTTTTCTTGAGACTGTTTCTGTGTGTGGGGGCGGGGTGGGGATGGAGGCTTGAGACAATAAGGGCTCATACTACTCTCTGCTCCTTGGATTGAGGCCCGTGGGGACTATCATACAGAGCTCTCCAGGCTATGAATGATAGCTGCACACAAAAGTTTGTTTCAGGACTCAGACCACTTGCTTTGCTTCTAGCTCATTTCCTTTCCCTTTTCTTTTTCTCCTCTTCACCTTCCTTCCCTTTTTCAGCCGTTTTATTATATAAACACTTAACTCACCCATAGTTCTCATGTCACTTCAGTAGTATATCATTTCTACTTTGAGTTTACCTTTGAGTTTTATTTATATTGTGCCTTAGTCCCTCATCTCTAAAGTGAGCTTAATATCATAGGCTTTGCAAGGGTTTTATGAACATCAGGTGAGATAATGATTTAATGAGATAATAAACATTAGCTACTATTAATTGAAAGAACATTCAGTTATGAAGAGAAAGATTCAGAGCATAATTTGACCAAGGTAATTTCTAGTAAATTGAAGACCATAATTTCAGATAAAAAGGGGCCACCCACTCTTCTTTCACACTGACATAAATTTGTCCATGTCTCTGATTTTCAAGCATATTCTGATATGAAATGACCTGTTTCAATTTTTCCAAAAAGCATCAAAATGTTTCAGAAAGGCAATAACATCAACAACATCAAAACAAATCCTTTATTCCTATGTGTTTATTTTTAATTAGAAAAATTAATTTACTATATTTTAGGCATAACTCAAGCATTTTTTATAATTAGAAGTTGTTTCTTTGAAACAGTCCAGGACAAGTCACAGACTTGTTTTCAGTTTAATCATCTCCTATAGCATTATAGCTCAGACTTCAATGTAGCCACTAGTTTTCCCACAATATGCATTCCCAGGTCTTGTCCTCAGCGATGACTACCACACAGCTTGATCCTGTCACATAACTT
The DNA here is from genome assembly GCA_004027555.1 of Craseonycteris thonglongyai. Lineage (NCBI taxonomy): Eukaryota > Metazoa > Chordata > Mammalia > Chiroptera > Craseonycteridae > Craseonycteris > Craseonycteris thonglongyai. The sequence goes on from PVKE010023034.1 coordinate 24,237, forward strand.
CATTCCTAGGACGAGAAAAGCAAAGCAAGTCCACAATTCTGCCTGGCCACAGGTCTTCAGCAACATCCATCTCCCCTTTTGAAGTGTGTTTGGCTGGGTAGACTCGTATTTACTATAAAACAGATAGGTAGGCACCCACTTCATCTCAAGGTGCAATTGAGCTCTTTCTTTTGCTGTGATTGCTTAGAAGCAATTTGTGTCTTACACGCACACAATTCTATTTTCCCAGGTACATTACAGAAGAAGCGAGAGGGTACTGCATATATGTCCTCTGAGAAAAAATGGCAAAGATAAGCCAACGCTTGAAGATGCTGTACTTGACCCAGATAATGAAACAAACAAACAGAAAACAAAGGTAAAGAACCCCGTGGCAGTCTTGGAAGGGCAATGTGTACCGGTGGCATTTCCAAAAAGTGTGCTCTTTGGGATGAAGCAAGGTGATCCTAATAACTGGTGTTGAGCTGTGCTTCTCACACCATCTGTGATAAAGACCCCTTCCTCCACTCCCCTACTCCATCACAGACAAATCTTTTTGTAATATATAAATAAACTATTAGAAAAATAAAATAAAGAACAAAAGCATACAAAATTTTAGCCCATATTTTTTATAATTATATTTAATAGACAAATTCTTTTTTAAAAGCTTTCTTTTATTGTTTTTGACAGAAGCAGAGAGAGACAGAGAGTGACAGAGAGAAGGGGAGGACCCAGAGCAGTCTCCAGAGTTGTATGTCATCAGGTTTTTTTTTGGCGGGGG
>PVKE010023035.1:0-25009 GCA_004027555.1 Craseonycteris thonglongyai
AAAAAAAAAAAAAAAAAAAAAAAGTTAGTACTCAAAAGATAGCTCTCAACAAGTTGCCCACCCTAGCAAGTCTTACCTCTTCAGTTATTTCAATAGCTAGTTCTTCCCATACTATAGTTCCTCCTAAACCCAATATCCCAGGAAACCTTACACAAACATGATTTCAGTTTGTCTAAGCTTCTACTCATTTTTACTGAACAAATATATATTTAGTGCATGCTACCGACCCCTTCAAATACAAAATTAGTCAAGGCTAAGAATTAAAAGCTGAGTAAAGAACGCTGGGAAACAGGAAAAACTGATGGGATAGTCAGAGGAAAAGAAGTTTGCAAAGAACAGAGGAAGTAAAACAAAAAGCTCTAAATATGTCAAGAAAGAATTTCAAAGACAGTGTGGTTGGTCAACAATGTCAAATATAATACAGGGGAAAATGTGCTCAATAATTTGACAAGTCTTCTATTACCTGAAAGAAAGCAAATTTCAGTGGAGTGGTGAGACCAGAAGTCAGTATGTCTTGTACTGAGGAATAAAAATGCATCTAATGGGAAAGCCGGGATGGCTCAGCGGGTTAAGCGCTCGCTTTGAAGCCCCGAGGACGAAGGATCGAATCCCGGCTCCGACCCAGGCGAACCCACATGTTGAACTGGGGTGTACCCCCAGTCCAGTTAAAACAAAAAAAAAGGCATCTACTACTTTTAATAAAGCTTGACATTGAAGAGAAGACCAGGACTACACTGTTTTAGAACTCTTTTACAAAGCTTATAATTAAGTATACTTGACTTTTATTTCTAACAAATTTCATCTTGTTTAATTCAAATAATTTTGTATCTAACAAAACAATCTATATATGGCTTATTACATTTCCTTATAAATTTCCATTAAATCTGTATATGTGATCAGCAGTCCCTGTCTTCAGAATAAAAATTACTGGCAAATATATTTTGGATAAGAGAAGACCAAGGTTAAAATTTTAGTAGCAAACACCACTATAGATTTCCCTCCACTAAACAGTTTTTTCCCAATGTTGCTGAAAAGATACCATGAAAACTTTATCAAATGTCTGTTTTTCCTCCAAAGAAGGGTACTTTAAATGACTTTCTCCACAGAGGCTCATGCAGGAGTTGAGACAGTATCTTATATGGATTAGGACTTATTTTAGGGCATCAGAACCACTTAAGAGACAATAGACACAAGAAGCACCTTAACTTGCCCAATGTCACACTGGGACTGGAACTTAGGGCTAGAACAATTTTCTTCTTCCCTCCCTACTCCTTTCAGAAAAAAAAAGGGAAAAGCAGTATCAGGTACCTGGTTTGTTAAATTTCTAGTAACTACGTACCCAGGACAATCTCCTACAAAAGTTTATACTTCTTAGGACATACCAATGACGGTCAACGTTCCAACAACACATCTGGCACTTCAAGATAACTCAAATGAAGACAAAACTTTTGATTATTCAATGGCACTTTGAAGTGTTGACTTAAGCAACTCCTTTGTGACTTGTCAACATTCTAGATCAACATTCCACTTTTAAAAACAGTGTGAAAGAAGAAAGACAGACATCAGGAGATAGATACCTCACTTCCTACATGCTTCCACTTCCCCCTTTCTCCTTTCTAAATAAAACCAGGAAAGGAATATGAGTAGAATTACATTAACTGCTTTCAAGTTTCTGACTGAAAATTACCTCCATTGATCAAATTACACCCTAATACAATAGTAGTATTGGCTCTGGTTCAAAATAGGTATCTCTTGGGGAGGGAATGCAAGGAGGAACTGGGTGTAAAGAAGGAATTTACATATTCTTAGAGATAATATAGAACAGCAATTATGACTGTAAGCTCTGGAACCAGATGGCCTGGGTTCAGATCCCTACTCTGCCATTAAATAGCTGAATAACCCTCAGCAAGTTACTTAACTTTTGCAATGAATCATTTTCTTATCAAGCAAACCTAAAATAACAATACTTATCACACAGGGTAATGTGAGGATTAAATTAATAAATGTTTATAAAAGTGTAAATATTTATAATAGTTACAGAACAGTGTTTGACACCTACTAAGTATTTAAGATATGTGATTATCAATATTTTCTAGTTCAATATACCGTATTTTCCGGCGTATAAGACGACCGGGCGTATAAGATGACCCCCTAATTTTACAGTTAAACCATAGCTTTAGGCCTATATTCGCTGTATAAGACTACCCCCCACTTCCGAGGCTGTAGTCTTATACAGCGAATATAGGCCTAAACCTACCGGTATGTCTTTACAAAGAAAGTATGCACTATATTTTAAGTACAAAAAAAAAAATGTTTAAGATTTATTTTATTGTTTTGACAGAGAGAAACAGAGACAGAGAGAAGGGGGAGGGCCCAGAGCAGTCTCCATAGTTGCATGTCATCAGTATTCAACATAGTTTCATTCCACACAGGTGGGCACAGAGCCAAGCAGGACAGGAACTAGGCCGGGCGCCTCCCACATGGGAGCACACGAGGGAGGAGGGGGGAGAACCAGGGGCCTTCCACATAGGAAGCTCACCACAGCAGAACCAAACTGGGGGGCTCCCACATGGGAAGCATGCCCCAGTTCAGCTTATGGGTCTCCTTGGCCTAGTTGGGACTCGATACTTGGACCTGAGGGCTGCAAGACAAGCACTCGCCATCCCGGCATCCCTAAAAGTACAAATTAAAATATAAAAGAAACTATCTTCAACATAAAAATCCTGACTATGTTAATTGGCAAAAGCACTTTAATTATTAAGTTATAGTCAGCTTCAGTTATAATGCCAGTTTCACATATAATTTTTTTTTTGACAGAGAGTGAGAGAGAGAGAGAGAGAGATACGCAGAGAGAACTGAACTGGGGGAGCTCCCCAGTTCAGCATATGGGTCCGCACGAACCAGGGCAGGAATTCAATCCTCGGTCCCTGGCGGTGCAAAGTGAGCGCTTAACCCCCTCAGCCATCCCGGCTTCCGCCAGATATGATTTCTAAACAAGTATATAATCAACGTTTGAGGCATACACTTTCCCACCTACACTGCCAGACAGACCATAGATAATGGCAGGTTGATGTGACTTATAACTGTACAGTCAGATTAAAATGCAGTCAGCTGAAAAAAAAATCTTTCACTTGGCCTAATTCCAACATATTGTCACTGAACTATGCAGCTAAGCAAAAGAGAATGAAGAGAGTGAGAGGGAGGGAGGGAGGAAAATGTGAGGGAGGAGGAAAGGGAAAGAGACAGATGTAGGGAGGAAGGGAGAAAGGAACAGAAAAAAATAAATATTTAAAAACATTAAAATCTAGTGTAAACACAGGCAAGAGCCACGGGGAAAATTTTTATAAAACATTAACATTAAAACACAGAATTTGAATATGGGTTCAGATTTGGTTTAGAAATGATTAGGTTTATTTAGCACTGGCTATAGCATTGTCTACATCCACAATGCTATAGTTATGTAAAACACTTTCATTGATCAAAACAATACTCATATATTATTGAAAAAACATAAGAATATGTCATAAATGAACTAACTTCTGTAATTCTACAAGCAATAATGAACATGAGTTTTATTTTGGAAACCAGACAGTATATGCCAAAAAGAGAGGAGGGAGGTATCTTACTCATACACAAATGAAATTAATATGATGTCTAGAATTTGTTTCAAAATAATCTGGGTGGGGTGATTATCAGAGAGTGGAAGGGTAATATAAATGAAACAAGACTAACCATGTGTGGGTAACTGTCAAAACTGGTTGAGTATACATGGGGTTCATTATATTACTATTCTCTCTAATTCTGAATATAGTTTAAATTTTCCTAATAAAAAGTTTTAAAAAGAAAAACACTTTTCTATAATGGTATTCTTTATTCAAAAAAATGGTATTCTTTATTCAAAAAAAAAAACCATCAATATGTAATCAAGTACAGTAAAAACATGCCTTTAAAAAACCTAATTAAAAACGGTCCTTCAAAAAAGAGCCACATCATCCTTCACTGCAACAATGTGTGCTGCATGGAGCAAGTTTAACACAGACTACAGATCTACAGAATGCTCTCGAATCCACCCACAAGTCCTTCACTTTAAGCTTGCAGCATTGGGGATGAAAGTGAACTGGCCTCAATTAGGATAAAAACCGGGAGTCACATCTGCACCACATATGCTGTCCACATATATGTCTCTTCACTACAGCTGCCAAAGTTAAGAGTATCTTCAAGATACCTTTATATTTCTGTTTGTGGGTGGGAGAGATATGGGGGAAGGATGAATGCATTCCCATTCCCATATGTACATAATTTAAAACAGACAATCTTGGCATTAAGGAAATTAAGACGCAGTCTTCATTGATGTTGATTTTAGTGGCCAAGATCCAAAAACAGTTCTGGTTATAAGCTCATGAATAAACTCTTGATTCCTTTGTCAGTGTAAAGATCCAACTCATTACTTGGCACTTTAACCTTTCCCATACACAGTTTTTATTCATTTTATTTATTTTTTTTTTTAAGTTTTCCTTCTTCTCCTTAAGAGAAATGGATTAAAAATAATTTTTCAAGAAAGATATTTATTTAACAGCTTTTTTACAAGAGTTAAAAGCAATTAAACAGAGCATAATGGGGAAAAATCAAAGATTATCATAATAAAAATGGGCTCCAAAAATGATGGCTCAATATGCATCATTGTCTAGCATATGACCACTGCCACATTTGCTTTTCAAATACTTGTGAAGGCATTTGGCACCATTTCTCAATAATCCCATAGGACATCTAATACCTTGTTTTTTCAATAGTATTTCAAAATGCTAACACATTTATTGAACTATTTTTGGAAGACCTTACTCTCTACCTTCAGGGCTCAAGGTACAAATACATGAAAGCTACAGGACAGCCCTCTAGCTACAAAACTTGGCAGACTTCCTGAGTTCTCCAAGAAAACTTCCACTAGCAACTCCATTAACAGCAAGAGAGCATGTCATGTAGACAGAATGATTCTGCACAAGGAGACCTTGCCGTTACTAGTAATGGAAGTTTCATTACTAAATTGCTGGATGACTTTGAGTAAGTTAAACCTCTTCTGACTCAGTTTTTCTTATCTGTCAAATCTCTAGTATGAAATTGTTTTCAAAATCAAATGAGAAAACGTTGAGAATTTACTTTGAAAAGATAAAAAAAAACTTTACAAATTAAAACGTAATTTAAAAGAACACCACCCTTAGAAATCTATGTAACAGTCACCATACGCAGTTTTATGCTGTTATCTACTAGGAGAAAGAAGAAATGGATCAAAGCACCTTGATTAAGGAATTCATATTTTGAAGCTACCCAACATTTCTCAAACTTTATTTACAAACCTATTTTATAATTTTTTGCCAAATCAAAAGTCACTGTATTATTACTTATTTAATATTTATTGTTAAATTAAGTCACTTAAAAAATACCTACTTTAGCCTAATTGTAAGTAATATCAATGAAATTGTAGTTTTGAAATACTGGTGTATTTTTCTGATGCACATGGACATATATATTTAACCACACGGTGAAGAAAAAGATTCATGTGCATATACTTCAAATCATTTTAACACACTACCTCACTTTAAGGAAATACTGTCCTGATCTATTGCCCACAATAACTTCTACATTAATGAATAGAGTATTTGATTTTATAAATCTCTAAAACCCACTGGGCTACTTAACCAACACTACAACATGTATGCATGAGCCTTTAGATCTTCCTGGAACTTCCTCAGACATCACAGCCATGACCTTATTCAGAACCTCCATTTTTGTTTCACTTCCCTCAAACCCCATACACAAAAATCCCTAAAATATGTATCTTCACATTAGTGCAATTTCCACTCCCTATTTATGCCCTAGTAATAAAATTTTTCACCCTAAATGTATTTAACAGAACCCACTTGACTTCCAAGTTTCCTCTAATCACCAAATCAATATTCAAAAAATATTTAAATTTGTGCATGCAAACCATGTATTATCTAAAGATAAACTAAGACATACACTAAACTCTAAAATAAAGTGGCCATTTCTGATACACATTCACCAAATTTGTTTTTGTTTATTTTTAAATCTAGTTCAAGTATATAAGATTTTTAAGTGTCAGTACTTAACTAATCCTTGGAGTATCACACGAAAAAAATATAATAATTTACAGATCTCTTCCTAGGAAGTACTTTCCTGTTCAATGACATATCAGTCATTCACTCCTATCCACTCTAGATGCTGACTAAATCTCCTGACTTTTCTCTCTCTATATATACACATAAACTAAAGTTCAACTGAGCATCTGGCATGAAAAAAGGACCATTTTATTATGGCTGCAGTCCTTACCAAAATGTGAGTATGACAGTTATCTTGCGAATTTTATCTTTATCAATTTAAAACCCTAAAATCAGTGGATTGAACATGAGTTGACTTCTGTTTCTTTTTAAAACCATATTGAAATGACAGTAAGGAAATAAGAAAGGAGGAGAAAGGAGGAGGGAAGAGGGAGAAAGGAGGAGGGAAGAGAAAGAAAGGAGGAGGGAGGGGAGAGGAGGAAAAGAAAGAGGGGGGAAGGGAAAGAAAAGAAAAAAAAGAAAAGAAAGGAAAAAAAGAAGACAAGAGAAAGAAAAAGGTACAAATTCACAAAAAAACAAAAACAAAAAAACAGGAGGGAACAAGCCAGCAGATGAGATATATCAACCGAATTTTATAAGATGGAAAACAGATGTAGAGTAACTGATTTAGCAGAGCAGAGGAAGCCAAAACCTGAATTCCTGTTTTGGAGGGGGGCCTACTAGAAACAATGCCACTGAGGGCTGAGGTGAGAGCTAAAATCAGGAGATCAGTTGTAAATAAATAACAGTAATATTTAAACCCCTTCTTTCCCTAGGGCTTTCTTTCTTTCTCTCTCTTTCTTTCTCTCTCTTTCTCTCTCTCTCTCTCTCTCTCTCTCTCTCTCTCTCTCTCTCTCTCTCTCTCTCTGTCAAAATCAATAAAAAAGTAAATAAATCTTTAAAAAAAAAAACAATACTTGAGATAATTGAACATTTGAATACCAACAATTCAATGTTTGATGATATTAAGGGCAATGACAGTATTCCAATTATGTTTACAAGAGTTCTTATCTTCTAGAGATACATACATAGTTAAATATTAAATGATGAAATGGAAAAAAAAAATCTTTTTAAAAAAACAAATAAAATGCATAGGAGATAGAGCTATTGGCTGCTGGAATGTAATACTAGGCTTCAAAATATACCGGTAAGCGATCTGGGGAAGCCGGGATGGCTCAGTGGGTTAAGTGTTCACTTTGCAGCTCCGGGGACTGAGGATTGAATCCCAGCCCCGGCCCATGTGGACCCATATGCTGAACTGGGGAGTGCCCCCAGTTCGGTTCTCACCGGGGCGAGAACCCGGCCTGGTTCCTGCCCTGTGAAGCCTTGCGCCCACCCTGTGGAATGAAACTATGTGGAAAAACCAATGATGTACAACTATAGAGACTGTTTGGGGCCCTCCCCCTTCTCTCTGTCTCTGTATCTATCTATCTCTCTCTCCCTCTCTCTGTCAAAAACAATAAAAATAAATCTTTAAAAAAAATATATATATATAAGCAATCTGTTTATGAACAATGAGTTATGAAGTCTAGGAAGAAACTAGAACAAGCATTCTTTCCACATACTATTAAGAGACTAGTGTGTGCTGGCCACTGTTTAATGGGTTCCATAGACTATGACTGATAGTGACCTAAAAGTCAGCCTTCACAAAGGGAGGAGTGGGAAATGACCACTGGCCCAAAAGGTAGAAAAGTCCCACTGCCAGAGCCTGAGCTTTAAGGCTATACAGATTTAGGCCTCTTTGTATCTTTCAATCAGAATTTAGTAAAAAGTGTGCAAATTCAACAGATACCTAAGGCAAATAAATAAAAAGGTCAACAAGTAAGACAAAGGAAGTGGGAGAGACTCCAAGAAAGTAGAGAGAGGACTTGTGCAACATGGAGCAAGAACGAGAAGATATAGCTGATGGTTGGTGCAATGGAGGAGCGTGGGCCGAGTGTTCCCAAGTGGGCCAAAATACTTCAATTTTTCCAGAAAAGCCCCTAGGTCTTTTCTTAACCTAACAATTTTCACAGATGCCAGGCACCGTCTAAACCACTTTAATAAGCACTAGCTCATTAATCCTCATGTAACTCTACAAGGTAGGTTATGATTGTTAAACCCACATTAAAGATAAAGAAACTGAAGCTTTGAGAAATAATTTACCCAAGTTTACATTGGCATAAGTGCCAGTCTAACCAGTATCAAATAGCGCAGACTTGTTACTGATCCCTGCTAATCAAGATTTCCATCAAAGAAATTTGTGAGGAAATAAAAGCCCATTTGTTAAGTTCATAGGTAAGAATGTAAGAGGCCAAGATAGTATCAGAATTCAGTTTAACCTAGACAACTGGGTAAAGGGGACAAAAAAAAAAAAAGAACTCAACTGAATGGAAATAAGGGAGGGGTGATCAGAGATGAAAATGTGATGGGGTAACAAAAGAAAGATAAGAAAAAGAAAAGAGAACTGAAACATCAATGAATCAATCTCTCTCTCTCTCTCTCTCTTTTGACACACATACACACACAGCAATTCACTTACAGTCTCAGGTAGTTCGTGAACCGCTGAGACCCACTATGGGCCAGACCTTTCCAACTAACCTCACTCCCCACCCCAGGTGGAGTGTGAACTAAATGATCGCTACACTCCCTTTTGGTCCTCTATGATCAATCTAAAGTTAAAAAAAAAATTTTTTTTAAAGGAGCCTGTTTGGACAAAAAGAAAAAGAACCTAAAACATACAGCAGAGTGTAAATTAAATTTTAATTTAATGTCTTCAAGCATGTATACTTATATTGGTAGAACACAAGAAATTCAAAAATATGATTAATCTCAGCACTGTTGTTATCATGGTGGTAAGTCGAGCTCTGAAGTTTATCCGTAGGTCTGAGCACCTGAATTCAGGGTTTGGAAAGATGATTAAAGAGTTGGGTAATCAGAACTACATGAAAAAAATTTAACACAATTACATTGGGAAAAGACAATTAGAGGGTAAGCATTTTAAGTATTTGAAAATTTTTTCATGGCAGTTGAGACTGAGGCCATAAAAGAAGCAAAGCAAGAGGAATCTGGGTTTTCAATTATACCATGAAAGATTTAGTTGAGATATAATAAACTCCTTCCCTACCTGACCTAGAAAATAAGGTTCCACAGATGAACAGTGACAAACCCTCTGGTTCTTAAACTACAAAGAACCATCCCCATGACAACAAATGTACTTACATACCGTGCAAAATGTCAGCCTGGCTACCTAAAGGAAAACCTTACTTAATATAATTCTTAGGGTGAATAAAAAGACAATTCTTATTCCTCCAAGTTATTTCATATTTCTATAAAGATTATTTCGGGGGAGGCTGGGATGGCTCAGCAGGTTGGGCACTCACTTTGCAGCCCCGGGGACCAAGGATCGAATCCCTGCCCATGCGGACCGATATGCTGAACTGGAGTGTGCTTCCCATGCAGGAGGCCCCCAGTTTGGCTCTCCGTCCCCTGGTTCAGTCCCTAGCTCAAGGGGGCATGCCTCCGATGCAGGAGGCCCCCGGCCTGGTTTCCGCCCTGCATGGCTCCCACCCACCTGTGTGGAATGAAACCATGTCAAAAACTGATGATGTACAACTGTGGAGACTGCTCTGGGCCCTCCCCCTTCTCTCTGTCTGTCTCTGTCTATCTCTCTGTCTCTGTCAAAAACAATAAAATAAATCTTAAAAAAAAAAATTATTTGGTAGGCAATCTGTATACATTTATATCTTTATGACCCTAAATGCCAAAGTGAAAAAATACCAAAGTGCAAAGAAGAACCTGTGAAATAATAACATATTTCCATTTTTAAAGTAACTAAGAATATGAAATTAGCCCAATTTTAATATATGAAGACAAAAAAGGTATGAATGCACACATAGGTCACATGAGTTCTAGCCCTATACTAAGGGATAAGAGACATCACTTTAAAAATAAAAATTTTGAGAAAAACAAATCACTAAAATTCTCATTAAAACAAATACCATCCCAAACCCTAGGTATTTAGGGAAATAATACATAGATTATCTACCCTTCTAGACATGAAAAGCACACATCGAAGAAACCCACACAGATCTCAAGCTAACCACAAAACAAGGAAAAACAACATCCAGTAGAAAGAAATATATTGGAGGTACCCCTATAAGGGGTCCCTAACCCTACCTGTCAGTGGCCTGTTAGGAACTGGGCCGTAGAGCAGGAGGTGAGTGGTGGGCAAGCCAGGAAAGCTTCATCTATATTTACAGTTGCTCCCCGTGACTCCCATTACCATCTGAGCTCCACTTCCTGTAAGATCAGCATCAGCCTTCGATTCTCATAAGAGTGTGAAATCTATAGTGAACTGTGCATGTGAGGGATCGAGGTTGGGTGCTCCTTATGAGAATCTAATGCCTGATGATCTGAGGTGGAGCTGAGGCAATGACACTAGCACTGGGGAACAGCTGCAAATACAGATCAACATTAGCAGAGAGGTTGACTGCACAGAGACCATAGTAAGTCAATTGCAGAAAACAAGCTCAGCACTTCCACTGATTCTGCATCATGATGAGTTACATAACTATTTCATTATGTATTACATGGCAATAATAGGTACAATAAATTTAATGCTCTTGAATTATCTCGAAACCATTCCCACCCACCCACCCCCATCTGTGAAAAAATTGTCTTCCATGAAACTGTTCCCTGGTGCCAAAAAGGCTGGGGACCACTGCATACTACCTACACAACATTTCTACCTATAAAAGTTCCAGGTTCTATAAAGTCAACTCCTACTTTCAAATAATCTTCACTAAAAGTACGGTACTTCTAATATATTATGTAAAGTTCAACAAATTGATTCAAATTTATTAACTACAATGTTACAAGTGCTTCATATCATAAGTATCTATATTTTTTAAAGTGTGTGTATGTCTGTATTTTGTATAGGAGAGGAGTCCCTCATAATATTCCCTCTCTCGTACAAAACACACGAGCATACACTTTATAGGAAAAAATCTTCAAAACAGCATTGGTTATCACTATGAGTTATTTCTAGCTAATATTAAAGATGATTTCTTTCTTTACTTTTCGGCTTACCTATAACTTCTAAACAACTATATTATTTAAATTTGGAGTGATAAACACCAGGCAATTTACTCCATTTTTTATTTTAGTTTGACGCACGTTTTAGTCAGAAAATGATAGAAATCTTGTAAGTTGCTAGTCTGTGCCAAAGCATGGCATTTCCAAAAGATGTTCTGTCTGGAATCTGTGGAGGAATCATCTACAAATCTTCTGTTTAACTCAGGCCTCCCAAAGAGGCAGACAATGTTTGTGTGTTGGGGGAAGGGGCAAGGGCTGAAAATGGATTTGCTGACTCCTAAAGGTCTAGACCTGAGATTCCAAGATTCTATAAAAGGGCAGTAAATAGTATTTGCTGACTACTGAAGCCAGCATAAACATTCACTTGAGGCTTTTAAATCTGTAAGGGTACCCAGTGGTTAGGTACAGTTATTCTGAATCTGAAAAGGCAAACAAGGCCACTGGAGATGTTTCTAAATGTGAAAAGGGGGAGGGAGGCACAATTCCTTTGGTTTCTCCAAGTAAACAATGGGTTTTAGAAATGCAAAATTTGACTATTAGCAATACTGATCCCAGGGAAGCCGGTATGGCTCAGTGGGTTAAGCGCTCACTTTGCAGCGCCAGGGACCAAGGATTGAGTCCTGGCCCTGCCCGTGCAGACCCATATGCTGAACTGGGGAGTGCCCCCAGCTCAGTTCTCTCTCTGTCTCTGTAGCTCTCTAGCTCGCTCGCTCGCTCTCGCTCTCTCTCTCTCTCGCTCTCTCTCTCGCTCTCTCGCTCTCTCTCTCTCTCTCTCTCTCTCTCTCTCTGTCAAAAACAGTAAAAAAATAAATTAAAAATAAATAAATAAGAAAAAAAAAGAGCAGTACTGATCCCTATAAACTATTTTTTATTGCCTTATAAAAATACTAGCAATTCATACTTCTTAAAAAGTTCACACACAGCATTTAAACCGGCTACTTCAGCTCAAAAAATAAATAAAAGAAAAAAAGGCACAGGAACAAAGTCAAATTTTCAAAAATATTTAGCATTCTGTTATATAAAATATAAACCTCAGATTCCTAAATAAAATGGCAAAGATAGAACCTTTGTAATTCCTTACCACAGTAATATGAGAGTAGTGATTCAGAGCAAAACCTGATGTTAAACATAACTACACAATATCACTAATTACAGAGTAATTTCACCAATAAATATTTTGGTTGAGGACTGCTTTGTCATCTTTGCAAGTATTTTTAGTTGAAAGCAAGTGGTTGGGTAGTACACGTGGACATGGTTATGATTTTTAAAAATCTATTTTTAAAATCTGGTGACTAGATAGGTTTTCTAAACAATTCTTTATAACTAGTAATTTGAAAAGGGTAAACCACAAGAATGTTATGTTAAGAAGCAAAGGACCTAACAAGTTCACCAACTCAGATCAGCACAAAGCTAACTTGGAAACCTCCAAGCGCTCACAGATCTAACGATGGGTCCAGACAGTCACTACATACAAAAGCTATACTAACTCTCCCGGTACAGTAAGAGCTGCCTGGATTTTCTTGTTTTATATTTGCATAACTATTTTTTGGTGGACCTCTCTTCAGGTTCATCTCCAAAATCTGCAAATTTGCTTCTTTCTACTTCTAATTAAATTTCAGGTTTGAATACTCAGTTGTATATATACCCAGGGTAATATACATACCGAATTGAAACTATGCCATAGCAATTTAAAGTTTTATACAAGTTAGGAATAATTTTACTGAAATGAAATTCAAGCTTTGTTAAATTATGATTTTTTTAATTGATTTAAATCAATTTAAGCAATCCCTCCCCATCCAATTCAGATAAGAAGAATTTAAGGTTGGGGAATCAAATCATCCATATAGTTTTTCTGGAAGATCTTTATACACGGTGCCTTTTTCAACTATAAGTAAAAGATTAAAGAACTGTTATTATTAGTCCTTTCTTAAAGAGGGATGTTTTAAAAAGGAAAGAAACTGCCCCTTCCCATTACTCCAAATGAGCAGCCTCTTGTTCTCAGCAGTCCTTCTGCACACAAGACCACTACTGACTCTAGTGGGAATTCTGCCCAAAAAGTGAGAAAGACAGGATAGGATTAAATTAGCCCTAAATCCACACCATTGTTCCAAGCCATTCCCACTTGTACAGTTATCCAAATATCTCCAAAGAGAAGATATCTGAAGTTTGATGGTAGTTCTCAAACTGAATTATAGGGCTTATCACTCAAGCTCTGCAGATGACACAGCCAAGCTCTTTTAAAGGTGTGTCAGCCTGATAGATATATTGGGTTGGCCTTTATCACAATTGAAGATCACATTGCAATGCAGCCCCATCCATTGCTACAACAGCAACCCAGTGAGCCTGCAAATGGAAACTGAATGGAAACTGAATAGGATTAAGTGCTGTGCTGTCGGTTTCCCAGTAAAACATGTCCAAGCCTGAGAATTTTAAATCCCAGCTTCTGCGACCAAAAAACTGACTCAGTTTCCCTCAAGTGCTAAACTCAAAGAGAAAATGTTACAGGACACCAACTAAAATGCTAATTCAACACAGTATTATAAATACAGATTATAGAAATAACTGATTCCGGTGAGTAGAATAAAAACAAGGGTCAAAGTAAAGTGGGAACTTAAGAAAATGTAGGAATAAAGAAAAAACTGTAAGAGTCATTAAAAAAAAAAAACTTAACAAGAAGAACAGGACGTCTGGCACACATGCCATCTCAGATGCAAGAAGTTCAAGAAACGAAGGTAAAAATGTGATCCAGAACAGAGAAAATATATCTCCATTTCCCTCACACCCACCCAGGGCTCTTAAAACGGTAGTGGTGATGGGAAATTCAACTCTGGCGTCTTCGGGCAGTAGGGAGGACTCCACGCAGAGACCCCTCCCAAAAATAACAGGCTCTAAGCCAGAGCTTTTCGAACCTTACCCAAAAATCCTGACCTCAGGGGAGGCGAGCGATTTGGGGAAGCAAAAAGACCTACGTCCCTCCGCAGGAGTCCCTCCCGGTTGCTGGGGACGGCGTGTCGGTCTGGGGATGTGGCCCCGGACGCCAATTCCAACTCTGCCCCCTCCATGCTCCTCTCCTCCTTTTCCTTCCCCTGCAGCTCACGTAAAAATGTTCCCAACCCCGGAGGCAAAATAAAAGCTAGCTGGCGGTGAGATGGCTGGGCGTCGGAATGGTAAGGAACAGAGTGGAAAGAGTGTGCCCGTCTGCGATCGGCGGGGATACAGGGCCAAACCCGCGGGGCTCATGGGGCTGGCTAGCGGCCCTCGCCCCGCTCCTCGCAGTGCCCACGCGCGCGGACGGCTCAGGGAGGCTCGGCGTCCTCGCCCCCTTTCCTCTCCCAAAATCATCCTCCTACAGGGCGCCACCGCGTCCCCGGAGCCCCCCTCGCACATCGCCAGGGGCCGACGGAGGGCGGCTGCTCCTGGCCGGGACCGGCTCTCGCACCGCGGCCCTTGCTCGAGATGGAGCTGGAGACGCGCGACCCTGAGCCCGCGGCACCCCTGCGGAGCCGGCACCGTCCTAACCGAGCCCCCACCTTTCCCGGCTACGATGAGACTCGGCCTGAGATCCCGGCCAGGGGGCAAAGGGGGACCCCAGTAGTGCAAGGAAGTGGGGGGATCTGGCCTGGAGCAACAGGACTCGGACCCCCGAGAAGGAGTGGGGTTCGACAGAGAAGCGGAGGAAAGGAGCGAGGGAGCTAACAGAAAATCCCAAAGCCGGCCGCCCTCCCCCACGGTGGGGCCGTCCCGCCACCGTTTCCTGCCCAGGATCAACTTCCCAACAGCAGCCAAAAGAAAAATCTGAGCCGCCCCTGCAGCTCCGCAGGGACTAGTCAATCGGTCTGGGCTTCGCCCGCCCCAGGCCCGCCATTCCGCAGCCCCGCACGCCTCCTTACCCCGACAGCGACTTCGGGAGCTCGCTCGCCGCGGGGACCGGTCCCGCTTCAGCCCCAGCTGCCCTGCCACCGCTCCCGCCTCCTCCCTCCGCGAGGTTTCAAATTGAAATTCCCTGGCTGGGGCCGTCAGAGCGCTCGACGCGCCAGCCCCGCCCACTCGTGGCGGAAGCCCCTCCCGTGCCCCTGCCGGAGGCGCCCCCAGCGCGGAAACCCCCTCGGGCCGCGCCACGCCCCCAAAGCCAGGCCACGCCCCCGCGTCGGCGTGGGTGGGGGGGTGACCTTTCCTGCAAGAATCACTGAGAGCACTCGCCAGGCGTCCCAGGTTGAAAGAACGTCTCACCCTCTGGACTTCCCAGGGACAAGGACTGCTAATGTCTGTGTGCAAGGCGTTCTTACCCGGGAATCTCGACCTTAAATGCTCTTTTATCAACTTTTAAAACTATTTTTCCAAAGTGAGTGCATTGACTAAACCTTTATTGAACACCTATTTAGTGGCAGAAGAAGCTAGGCCCTGGAAACAGATTTAAGGAAAACTGGGTTCCACTCGGTCTAAAGTGGAAGTGCTTTCACAGAGAGGGAACTGAAGAAGAACCATTTATCCTTCCTGTCGGAAGGACAGGAGGAACTGGGGAAACCCAGGGAGGAGGAGCTTTTATGCTGCATAGAATTTCTCCAGGCCAGTCCTGGGAGCCTGGGTTGAAGAGCAGGGAGGGCATGGCTGAAGAAGAGGCTGGAAACCTAAGTCAAAGCCATTTGTGGAAAGACACAGAAAAAACAATACTTCCCTGTTCTTTCCTTTCGTGTAATCAAACTGCTTCTCGCAGATTCTACTTATTTTATCTTTTCTGGATGTTGGCATGTGGAAGGCGATGTGCAGGTCATTGCTTCCAGTATCTGCCACACATATACTTCTTGTCCTTTGCCTCCTTTCACCTCTACTGAGGTCTATAGTGACTCCATCTCTGCCAAAGTGTTCTTTTCTTTCCTAAACATAACCTCTTCTAAAATTAAGAATGTCAAATGAGGGAAAACCAGGATGAGTGCTCGCTTTGCAGCCCTGGAGACCAAGCCAAGAATCAAATCCTGGCCCTGGCCCATGCAGACCCATGTGCAGAACTGCGGTGTGCTTCCCATGCAGGAGACCCCCAGTCTGGTTCCCACCCCGCGGGCCCCCACCCACCTACGTGGAAGAAAACTATGCGGAATGATGATGAACAACTATGGGGACTGCTCTGGACCCTCCCCTTCTCTCGGTCTGTATCTGTGTCTCTCTGTCTTTGTCAAAAGTAATAAAATGTATCTTTAAAAAAATATGTTTTTTTAAAAGAATGTCAAATGAAACTTGTTATAATACCGTTCCTAAGTATGATTCATTGCAGTTAACACAGCACATTCACATATTTTATCACAGTAACTTTATGAAAAAGGCAGGGCAAATATTATCTCCATTACATCAAAGAGAAAATTAAGAGTCAGGAAGAGACATTATTTGCGAAGGTCCTGCTAGTAATAAAAATAATAATAGCTACTGTTTATTGCATGCCCTTTGTACTAGGCATTTCTAAGTCCCTCACGTGTGTTAATATACTTGATTCCTCATACGCTGGGGAACCTGAATAGATAGCAGTTCTGCTAAAGAAAAGCCAGGAATTTTACAAGACTATACTATTAGGAACTTTGAGGCAGGTTTACAATGAAACTTAGAAAACATAAGCTCCAGGATCCCTCATTTTCACAGATCTTGAAAATAACTGTATATTTGTAAAAAATAATGTTTATTAAAGAGAGTCCTTAAAGTTTTGTATGCTTTAGGACCCATAAAACCTTGATCTAGCCCTGCTGGAAACCCTTTAAAATGCTAATACAAAATAATAGCATAAATGTACACATAATTAATAAGTAAAATAGGCCATTATCATAGGAAATGATATTTCCACTATGTTCTCTGTTGAAGCATGTGAATCACTTCTCTATGCCACCTTTTAAGAAGAATATTGACAAGCTATATTATATCCATAGATGGGTGACCTTGATAATGTGAGAACCAGCAAGATTTAACATAAAGAGATGATTAAAGGTGGAAAAGTTGCTATCAAACATCTAACGGCTGTTTTATGGGAGGATTAGACTGTGTTTTGGACAGTCTTGCTTGGTTTCAACATTTCAATGTAGTAGAGCAGATTCAGTGAGATGCTGGCAAGAACTGAAGGTAGAAAAATCAAGGTCCAGAGATATAAGGAAGTGAATAAAACAGATGGAATATGGTACCATACAGATGGCAGCAAACAACAGGTGGTAGATAGTCCAGGCAAGCAGGGCAGTCTTAACAGAGAGAGAAGAGGGGTTTGGATAGACAAACAGGACAAAGTCCTGAACAGGTGATATCCAGTGATTCAGGCAAGCTGGAACACTGGCAGCGTGGAGCAGAAATTCCTGGCTATGGTTCGGCCAAAAATGAGTCCCCAAGAAAAGAGTGATACAAACAAGGCTGGGTCTTCCCACTTAATCCAGACAGGCTGAATTAACAGGCAAGGGACTGACACAAAGAAGACAGGAATGTAGATACCAACCTGAAAGTCATCACATCCAAATTTAGCATCACAGCCTCAATGCTCAGCAAGCAAAGTCGATCTAGCAATTTGGACTAGAAATTTACCTAGGACCTCCTCCGTGCCCCTTCTTACCAGCTCACTCATACTGGCATACTCCTTAGAAATCTTGATCTCACTATACTGGTGATTCCTTCTTTTATCTTTGTGTCTTTTCTTTTTTTTTAATATATATATATATATTTTTTTTTTTTTCTGACAGGGAGGGAGAGAGAGATACAGAGACAGAGAGAGAGCTGAACTGGGGGAGCTCCCAGTTCAGCATATGGTTCCGCACGGGCCGGGACCAGGATTCGATCCCTGGTTCCCAGGGCTGCAAAGTGAGCGCTTAACCCACTGAGCCATCCCGGCTTCCCCTATCTTTGTGTCTTTTGGGTGCTAAGCCCGACCAGGTGGAGGTATTGGAGTGGCTCTGGATTGAGAACTTGTCCTTCCTTTACACGGTCAACAGGCAGGAAAACCTGACAATGCATTTTCATGTTCTTTCAGACTGAGGTGAGCTCAAACTTCACTGGGAACAGTTCCATTGCCATAAGAAACAAAGACACCACACAAATGCCACAGGAGTCATACTACCACCCAGTCAATCCTTGGAGCTGTTTTAATAATCTGTGGCTACATAACCCAAAATTTAATGACAGTTATTTCATTGCTCATGATTCTTTGGGTCAGGCATTCAAGCAGAGCTCAGCAGAATGGCTCATCTCTGCTCTATGTGATATCTGCTAGAAGGTTCATCTGTGGATAAAGGATCCAAGATGGCCTCACTCACATCTCCTCTGACAGTTGGTGCTGTCTGTCAACCAGGGAGCCTAATTTCTCCTCCATGTGGACTCTTATCTTCCAGCATCTCTCTCTCTCTCTCTCTCTCTCTCTCTCTCTCTCTCTCTCTCTCTGTGTGTGTGTGTGTGTGTGTGTGTGTGTGTGTGTGTGTGTGTGTGTGCAGTCTCTTAGCAGGATAGCCCAGATTTCTTTACATAATACCTGGCTTCTGAGAGGAGAAAAACAAAAGCTATAAATCCTTTAAGACCTGGGCCCAGAAGTCACACATCATCACTAGTGATCAATTCTTTTGGTCAAAGCAAGTCAGAGAGCCAAGGAGAGGACTCATAGACTTCACCACTTGACAGGAAGAGTGGAATGTGTGTACAGCGATGGGAAGAATTGCTGGCAGCCACCTTGGTAAACAGTCCGCCCCAGAAGCCATGATTTCCTAGTCTTCGACTCCCATCTGCCCCAAGCAGCTTCTCTTTTCCACCTGCAGTAACATTTTCCACAGATTTTCCTCAAAAGCATCACATGTGTCCTTTTCTATCTAAGTCACGTTGAGTGATGATAATCTCCTTCTGGAAGGCACTCCCGACTATTTCTAATAACAGGTATAAACATCTCAAGTCTGCCAAGCCAAGGTATTCCCTCAATTGGAGTTGGAGTTGTACCACGCACATACCCCTACTTCATCTGGCTCAATGACGAATAAGAAGCCTGGACATGCTGATCCCTGTAAACTAGAGCAGAATCTCCACAGTTGCTCTCTGTGGGAGCTCATAGTCAACTACTCCCTAGAACTCAAAGCAGAACTAGGAGAGGTCCAATAATGCCCTCCGCCACCAAAGAAAAGCTACATTCGGAAAGGGTAAAGCAAAAGATGTATTATTTCAGCTGAACCATTTGGGTGTCGTTATGTACTAGGCCTCATGCTGTGCTCTGGACATCAGAAATGAATACATTGTCTCTGCTATGGTAGAGTTCACAGTCTCGTAGATAGTAAAGCTGGTAAAGGGAATCAGGAGTTCTAGTTTCTGTGCCCTCAAATTGTCCTCACTACCTAGGACAGACAACATTTAGTCTGCCATTTTACGTAGAGCGAGCTTGTACAACTCACAGCCTGTGGGCTGCATGCTGCCCAACACAAATTCATAGAATTTCTTAAAACACGAGATTTTGGGGGGGGGGGGGGTTAGCTCATCACCTATCGTTAATCAATTTTATGTGTTGCCTAAGACAATTCTTCTTCTTCCAATGTGGCCCAGGAAAGCCAAAAGATCATACAAGCCTGATATAGAGTATACATGAAATATAAGGATAAAAAATGTTTTTTGATATCAGTATACAACGCATCATTGAATCAGTCCTACTTTCTACCAGTTCAATTCAGGCAACATCACAGAGTGTGTTCATAAGTTTATATTTGACTTTGATTCCCACTGACAAGAAGGGTGTCTAATCTTCAGCAGGCAAGGGTTTAGAGAGGCCGGAAGGGAAGGCGCCAGGCCCACTCACAGACATAAACCTAGAGCGAGTGGAGAGAATCTTATGGGCACGGATCCCCATTTTGCAGGTAACTGGGAGATGTCCTGTGCAAAATGACTGAGACAGAACACCAAACGTTAATGAAAATGGGTTGGCATAGGACTTCCCCCACAGGCCTGTGGTCAGTTGCTAAGCTCTTCTCACAGTGACTGGAGGGGAAGCTTGGTCAGGTAAAAAAGAAACACTATACTTTCAGTTCCCACTTAATTAGATGTGGGGACTGGGGAGGTGAAATGACCTTAAAGCAGCGTCATTGCACTTTACTGGATAAGCAGAACTACTCCACAATAACTTCTGATGTGGCATGAGAGTAAGAGCCAAATTCTTCAGGCACACTGTAGAGAACCCTGTCTATGGAGCCTAATTTGTAAATAGCCTCAACAAATAGAGGTAAAGCAAAAACAATAAAAAAAACAAAAAACAAAAAAAAAAAACATCAACAGCTGCAATAGTTGCAGCAGAAGGCTTGAATAAAAGCACCAAGAGAAAACTTATAATAGAAAAGCAATCCCTTGGATTGTGTGGGTTTTGCTTGGAATATTTACACAGCCCAGACCTATCCAGCCAGTTTGTAAAATAGCCCCTAGAAATAATGGAGACAGTGGGATCGAAACTGGAATGTTGTATTTTCTAAGCAAACAAATTCTTCCACTTGGAAAATGGACCATCTCAAGGGGTGGTCCTTACATTATTTGAAACAGATGTGTGGTGGAAGATTGGTATTAGCAAAGTATTGTCCTTCAGTTTGGTTTAGTGTGGTTCCCTGAGGCACACAAATATGTTCTACTTTTTGGAACACGCTTAGAAAGATAGGGATTTTAAGATTGTGTATATGGTATTGCTTCCTCTGACCTGACCCTCTCTAGGGACTACCCGCCTGGAGAGTACACTCACTGAGAAAAAAGACATACTCAAAAAATGAAAGCAAAGGACTAGTCAACTATATGCTTTATGAACGCAGGGACTTGGTCTACTTTGTGTACCATAGTATTTTAGGTCCAAGCACAGTGGTTCTTGTAGGCCTTCTTCAATAAATATTTGTTGAAGGAATGAAAGCATGATCCTCACTGAAAATGGATGAGGTAACTTCTATTCCCCATATTTTAACAGATCTAGTATTCAGAGGAAAACTCTCAAGACTTACATCTAAAAATGATAAATACAATATATTTTTAAAAGATTTATTGTATTGTTTTTGAGAGAAGGTGAGAGAGTGAGAGAGAAGGGGGAGGACGCAGAGTGTCTCCATAGTTGTACATCGTTAGTTGTGACATGGTTTCATTTCACACAGGCCACGCCGGGTAAGAACCAAACCAGGGTCTCTTCCCTTATGGGAAGCAAACACCTTCAGCACCAAGCCTTCCCGGCAGTTACCAGTTGCACCACAGTTCGGCATGTGAATTTGCACAGGTCGGGGCCTGGAATTGAACCCTGGACCTTACAGTTTCAAGACAAGTGCTCAAACACTGAGCTGTCCCAGAATCCCTGATGAATACAATATTTTTAAAACATCTTTTAAACACAAGGTTGAGCCTGATAGAAAAGGTAAACTAATAGTAAGAGGCCAAAATCTGTAAGAGTGAGCTGATACAAAACATTAAGCAAGCACTGGTAAAAACCTCTGCACACACTGATTAAGCGATGCCCTGCACAAGAGCATCCAGTCACAGTGAAAAGTGAGGCAACAGTTAGGCCTCACTCGGTTCCTTGGGCCTGTATCATGGGACATGCCTAAGTCAACCCAGAGGAAGCAGTTTCTTTTCCAAATTCATCCACCCTCATAGGATGCCATTAGTACTAGCAAAGCACCGGCCTGGTTTCTGATTGGCATCGTCTGAATATCTCCACAAGTTTTAGACCTTTGTTTTTAATAGCCCACACTATTAGAAGACAATTGGATCTGAACAGCAATACCCTTGTTGAGTAAACTAGAAAAAAGTCTTCTCTACATTTGCTCTAATTCTGGGAAGAGAAAGAAAAGAAAACATCTCCCTGAGAATTTCTGATACAGGCGCACGGTCACTCAGATTCAGTTAGAATATATGCTGTCCTGTGGCCTGAGAAACTCCAACACAAAAATTTAGTACCTGGAGGATGCAAATGTAACTCTTTCCTGAAAGATTTGCTTTGACCAAAATTCTCAAGAATTATCACAGTTAAAATTCCAAGAAACATAAATTCACAATAAAAAATTATAAAATATGCATATAAGTAAACCATCATAAGCAAGTAAAATTGACAATGTACGGTTTCAAACCCTCAAGGATTGAATTATCAGACACAGAATATAAAACAAGTGTGTATGTTTGATATATTTAAAAAATTTTTAATTTTTAAATAATATTATATAAAGTAAGCAAAAGTAATATAAGTAATAGTAATTAAATAACATACATATTAAAACTGATCACTTGGCCTTCCTCATGTCACCCCTTGGGAATTGGGAAATTGGGATAAAAATAATAAAAATGAAAGTAAAAAACAAGATGGTAGAAGTTAGTCCAATTATAACATACACTATAATTAATATAAATGTATCACATGTCTAGTTGAAAGGCAAAGATTGACAGACTACAATTTCAAAAATCCAGCAATATGCTGTTTATCTGAAAACACTCCTAATATCTAAGGACAGAGAACTCCACTGTAGAATTCTACTACATAATTAAAAGAAAAAAGCCAAGCAAAGGCCAATTAAAAGAAAGCTGGTATAGCTATATGTAGCTGGTGTAGATAAAATAGATTTTAAGATAAAATAGATTTTAAGATGTTATAAAGCAATACTAGGGATCAGGTAGATCAATACTATAAAAAAACATTTAATTCACTTGAAAGGAATGCATCTTATATTTTTAATATAGCTTCAAAGTATATAAAGCAAATATGAATTAAATATTTATGATGAAAATGAACAAACATTATTATTAAGGAAGATTAAGACAACTCTATCATTATTTGACAAAACAAACAAAGTCAGTAGGAATCTATAAGAATTTAAGAATACAACTAAAAATCTTGCTATAATAAACACAAAAAACTACACTCAACAACTACAGGCTATGAGTTCTTCTCAAGCATTTATAAAAATTATATTCTAGTTAGACCATTAAATAAGTTTCAACATTTAAATTTCAACTTCAGATTCAACTCTCAAATTTCACGACTGGTATCATATACTAACTATATTGTCTGACTTCATAGCAATTATGTAACACAGGAAGAGTAACTAAATAACTTTTGAAACTCGTTATATCAGGGAAGGGTACTTTTTAATAACTTCCTAATGGGGAAAGGAGAAAACATAATAGATATTATAGAATGTTTAAAATAACTGTATGATTAGAACAATTACAGAATTTAACTAAAATGATGCTTAGAAGGAATTCATAACCTTAAATGTCTATACTAAAAAGAAGAAAAACTGAAAATTAATAAGATAATCATTTAACATATATAATTAGCTTAAAAAAGAGAAAAGATTCTCTAAGAGAGTAATAAATATAAAAGAGAAAAATAAAGATCTAAAAAACACAAGAGGGGAAGCTGGATGGCTCAATGGGTTAAGCACTTGCCTTGCAGCCCTGAGGATAGAGGATTGAGTCCCTGCCCAGCCTGTGTGGACCCACATGCTGAAATGGGGTGTGTGTCCCATGTGGGAGGTTCCCAGTTCAGTTCTTGCCAGGGCAAACTTCTCATGTGGAAGGCCTCCCCCGCCCCCAGTTCTGGTCCATGCAGGAGGCCTGCCTGACTGGTTTCCACCCTGTGTGGCCCCTGCCCACCTGTGTAGAATTGATACCAAATTAAAAAAAAAACTGATGACATACAACTATGGAGACTGCTCTGGGCTCTCCCCCTTTTTCTCTGTCTGTCTCTGTTTCTGTCTCTCTATCAAAAACAATAAAGTAAATCTTCAAAAAAATATTTTAAAAAACAAAGGAGAGGATCATTGCAGTCAAAATTTGATTATATGAAAATATTTATAAAATTAATTATCTCTGGCAAAGCCAATCTAGAAAAATGTGAGATGGCACTAGTGAACAGTAGGAAAAATAAAAGGGAAGCAGATGACGTTTTTATTCAGTTATAAATATTTATTTTAATTCAAAATCTAAGTGTGTTTTATAATATTTGATATCAAGGTATTATTAAACTATAGAATATTGCTAGGATACACAGATAGACAACTGAAACTAAATAGAATGTGTCAAAACAGACACACACATTCTTAGTAACTTGATTTATGAGAAAAGTGCCACTGTAGGGAAATGGAGAAAGGATGGTTTTGTCAATGAATGATACCGAATTCATTGGACAGCCACAGAGGAAAAGTAATGAATACCGACTCACACTTCCTTCTATACTTAAAAACAAGTTATAGCTGAATTATAGACCTGTGTAAATAGTAAACCAATAAAGCTTCTATCTACCAGATAATATAAAAGAATATCTTCATGATCTTGAAATAGATAATATCATAACATCTTAAAATTAGCACACATGTACATACACACAAAACACTAACCATAAAGAAACATATGATTAATTTCACTTCATTTTTATTAAAAATGTTATTTCATCAAACAACATTTTTATGCACAGAGTCAAGTTTGGAATTCATATATCTGACAAAGTATCTTTATCTAGTATATATAGAGAACACCTACAAGTCAATAAAAATACGCCTGAAAACTCAATCGGAAATGGACAAAAGACACAGAAATGTCACAAAAACGTGATACTCAAATATTCAATAAACATATGAAAAGATGCTCAACATCATTAGTCACCAGGGAAATGCAAATTAAAATCACAGTGTTACCACTATATATTCATTACAGTGGCTAAAAGTAAAAAGAATGATATACTAAATGTTAAGGATGATGAGAGTACAAATTGCTAAAACCAATTTGGAAAACTATTTGGCAGTAGTATCAAAACTGATCATATGTGTATCTTATGTCTCCAAAGTTCTACTCTAAGGAACATATCCTAAAGAAATGGGTACATA